>CABHPP010121547.1:0-10892 GCA_902168425.1 Peromyscus attwateri
ACCACGCTACAGTGTGACAGACAGACAATGGGGCTAGCTCTCCCACTCTCATGCCTTCAGGGCTAGCTCACCCACACCCCCGCCAATGGGGTCAGCTCTACTGTGCTGCCCAGGTGAGGTGCAGGGACCATTCTCCCAAGTGCTGAAGTTGGTGATGAGCAGGGCCAGTTCACCCTAGTACTACAGCCATTGGGGGAGTGTAGCCAACTCTGTTCAGCCCTATCTTCACTGCTTTTGATGGTAACAGGAGCCATGGATATCAACACAGACCATGACTGTGGCAGGGCCATGGACCTAGACATGGCCCTTGGCAGCAGCCCAGGCCTGGACAACACCATGGCCCTGGGTGGCAGTACAGGCCACTCAGATCTGTATGGCCCTAGCAGCAGCATGGCCCTCAACACTAACATGGCCCAATGTGGTACCTCTTGGTGCCAACATGGGCCATGGATATCAACACAGACCCCAGTTGTGGGTAGATCACAGACTCAG
Organism: Peromyscus attwateri; assembly: GCA_902168425.1. Classification (NCBI taxonomy): domain Eukaryota; kingdom Metazoa; phylum Chordata; class Mammalia; order Rodentia; family Cricetidae; genus Peromyscus; species Peromyscus attwateri. The sequence continues at coordinate 493 of CABHPP010121547.1, forward strand.
ACATGGTCCTTGGTAGCAGCCTGGACCCCAATGTCACCATAGCCCTAGTTGGCAGTGAAGGTCACTCAGATCAGCATGGACCCAGTGGCAGTGTGGCCTTTAAACACCAACACAGCCCCAGGAGGTGGCCCAGATCCCGGGCATCTGCATGGCCCTGGCTTCGGCAGGGCCACAGGCCCAGATGTTGCCTGGCTGTAGCTCAGGCCCATATGATGCCATGGCCCCAGGAGGCAGCACTGTCACTCAGGTCTGTATGGGCCCTGCAGTAGCATGGCCCTTGAACACCAACATGGCCACAGGTGGTGGCCCAGATCTTAGGCATCCCTGTGGTCTTTGGTGGCAACATGGGCGATGGATATCAACACAGACCCAGGCTGTGATAAGACAATGGACCCAGACATGGTCCTTGGCAGTAGCCTGGGACCAGACATCATCATGGCCCTAGTTGGCATTGCAGGTCACCCAGGCCAGCATGGCCTCAGTGGCAGAGTGACTCTCATATGACAAGATGTCCCCTGGTGGCATCCCAGACCCTGGGCATCCACTCAGCCTTTGATAGTAACAGGAATCATGGACATCATCACAGATCACCATGGCTGCATCAGGGCCATGGACCAAGACATAGCCCTTGGCAGCAGCCTAGGCTTGAACATCCCCATGGCCTGGGTGGCAAGCAGGCCACTCAAGTCAGCCCATTCCTCACCACCCTCACCTCCTCAGATCTGCCTCTCTCCACAGCACGTGAACTGTTCTGCTTCTCTCTTCCTCCCATTTCACTGCCCTGTACTCACTCACCATAATGGTGTCTGACCATAGTGGCTCATGGTTCATTCTACCACCCAGGCCAAGTGGCCAGGAGTGGAGTCATGGCTACTTTGATATAACAATAGGCCCCTCAGTTAGCCATCTGTCCCAGGTTTCTTTGAGACCTAACAAACAACACTGCCTCTGACAGATGATCTAAAAGAATGATGTAGGGGGCTAAAGAGATTGTCAAGATTTGCTACCCTTGAAAGATGACTAGAGTTTGATTTCCAGCACCATGTAGAGCAATTTACAACTACCAAAAGCTCTAGCTCCAGGGATTCCAATACCCTCTTTGGATCTCCATCGGCACTCAAATGGTTACACACACACACACACACACACACACACACACACACACACACACACACATATACACAGGGGGTTGGAGGGGAGAGAATGAAAAGAAAATGAATCTTAAAAAAAGAAAAATAATGTAATGTTTCCCATAGTTTGTAAAATATTCCGGCTTTACCAATAAGAAAATAAAATATGATTATGACAGTATTTGAATCTGACTTGTATTTAAAGGGTTTCTAAAGAAGGCACTGAAAATAAGTATGTGGTTGTATTTAGCTACCCAGAAGCCAAGACATCTAGGAGACCAATAGGTACATCCTACTACCACCTAAAAAGCTATTATTTTCCTTTAACATGGGGGTGATGGGGATCGAACCCAAGAGAAGTCCTCTGTGCATTCAAAAAAGCCTTTTGTTACAGAGTTACTCCCTAGCCCTTGAACTTAAGACTGTGTCTCCTTACATAGTTCAGGTTGACATTGAACTCACAGTGTAGCCCAGGCTGGCCTCAACTCACAATCTTCCTAGCTTAATTTTTCAAGAGCTGACTTTTCAGCAAGGGCTGCCATACTTGGCTCCCTTTAACATTTTTAATGAGAACGTTGTTTGTGGGGTTATTTTGTTTTGTCTTGTTTTTTTGTACCTGGGAGCTTTGGGGGATTATGGATACGTAAGAGGCTTATGTTCTGGTTAAGGTCGCTGACTCTCTTCCAGACAGTAGATGTGATTCATTCATCGTCTGAGGAATCTCCAAGGGCTTTTCATCAATACTCATTCACTCATTCACTTTTTATCTTGGCTGGAAAAGGGGGTGGAGCATTAGGAACACATTAAACTCACTCTATTATTTTCAAAGTATTTTTGGTTCTCCTAGATAGCTTCAGCTGTTAACTTGATACAGCCTAGAGTTATCTAAGTTATCTAAGTCTCAACTGGGGGTTGTGCCTCAATCAGACTGGCCTCTGAGCATGCCTATGGGAGTAATTTCTTGATTGCTAATTGATGTAGAAAGACCCAGCCTACTGTGGACAGTATCATCTCAGGGCAGGTAGTCCTGGGGCACATAAGAAAAGTTTGATGAACACAAGCCTGAAGAAGCAGGTAGTAAGCAGTGTTCCTCTGTGGTTTTTGCTTCAAGCTCCTGTCCTGCATTCACTCACTGATAGACTGTTACCAGGAAGTGTAAGCCAAATAAGCCCTTTTCCCCTCAAGTTGGTTTTGGTAATGGTGTTTATCTCAACAACAGAAAGCAAGCTAAGGTTAATAAAATGTAACCTTCCCACATATGGTGGTATGCAAAAGAATTTTCTCTGAGGTTGGGGTGATGTGATTTTTTGTCAAAATAGTTATAATAAATATCTGTGTGTCTTAGTTTTCTCTTGGTGCTAGAACAAATAACTGTAAAATTTAGGGGCTTAAAACAGACTTATTATTTTACAATTCTGGAATTTAAAAAAAATCTAACATGGTACCTATCAAGCCCAAATCAAGTCTTGGCAGGGCTGCGATCCATTATTGGAGTTTGAAGAAAGACTGCTTTCTGGCCTTTTCCACCGGCTGGGATATCCACATTCTTAGGTTGGTGTTGCCGCTCTCATTTTCAGTGAAAGCTACATAGCATCTCCCTCACTGTTCCCCATAGCCACATCTTCCTCCGGCTTTCTATCTTGGTCCTCTCTTCCACTTTTGAGGGCCCCTGTGATCATCCAGATGACCCAAGGTTTATCCCAACCCAGGGGATGAAAATTATCACAAGTTTTAAGACCATTTGCAGAGTCCCTTCTGCATATGGTGGCATCTCAGATTCTAGGGGCTGGAGTGGTTTTGGGAACCATTGTTCTCCCTGCTATACTGGGTGTGGGGAGTGGTAGCGGGTGACAGAACAATTTGTAGAGAAGGGAATCATCACATGAGAAGGTTTTAAGGTAATGATGTTCAGCCTCCTCTCAGCATTTACTTGCTCTCTTTAGTGAGGGCCTGTGGATATTTCTGGATACCCCCCTTCTTAATTTTTCACACACCAACTCCAAGAGCTGTGGCCCATGCCAGGGTCACAGAGGACACAGGCTGTTCATGGGATGCTCGTCGATGAGGGAAGGAGCCCAGCGTTTGGTAGAGCAGTACTCTGTGGTGGGTCATTCCTGTAGATAATTTGCCTGCATGGTCTTAATGAACTGATGAATTGGGTACCTTTGCCCTCGTTCTACAGATGAGAGGAAAGCTGGAGTGTTAAATAAGCTCACCAGGTTTCAGGAGGTCAGCAAGGGGGAGAGCTGTGATTCAAATTCCACTTAATCTGATTTAGAATCCACTTCTTCTCATACTTCCTTCTATACTGTTCCTTAAAGGCCCAAGGCCACCTCACGAGTTCAAGCAGAAACTTAATTTCAACCCTGGTGCTTTTTACTTCATGCTGTACTAATGGCGTGATGAGAAGGGTTCAGATTACTGGTGTAGAATCAGACCACACTATGACAAAGGAAGTACACCAAATTGGAGTGCACTTCAACTTGACACCTAAAGATAGTGTTTAACTCAGGACCTCATGGATTCTGAAGCTATGTGGACGTATTTCTTATTTTTGAAGTCTATTTATTTCTAAACATCTGAACCTTTAAAAACATTTAAAAAAAATCTTACGCTGTATTTGTTACTAATTGCAACCAGAATCAAATCTGGCTTGGTGGATATATTGTAGACCAAAGGGCGTGAGGAGTGAATTTCTAGGCATTGAGCAGAAGCTGAAATAATATACTCAGAGGTCCCACAGCTAGGTTGAAATCAGTTTGACAAGGCTATTAATTTACATGAGCTCAAAAAGCTGAAACCTCCGATTCTCAGAAGTGTCCACACTTTCGTTAGTGGGTGGGTAATTGAAGAGTCTATAGTGCAAAGAGAACAGTGATACTATGTGCACTCGCTTGCCACAGAAAAGTGTGTGCATGCACGCAAGTGTGTGCTGAGGCTTATTGCATTTTTTCTTTTCTGTTTCCTTTCTTTCTTCCCTTGGGTGCCATTTCATGCTCAATGCACATGGCAGGAGCAAATAAACATAAAGCGTGCCACAAGCATGCCTGGGATTCATTAACTCTGGAGGTTAGTCCTGGTTCCTCGGGTAGGGCAGATTCACCCTGGCCACAGTTATTAGGAAGCCCTCGATGAATGTGCAGTTAGAGCCTGGTCTCTCCTCCGTACCCATGAATAGCACAGGTGGGTTTGGAAAGCTCACCATTGTGAGTGTTATAACTCAGCCCACAGAGGTGAGAAGGAGAGCCACCCCGGGAGACAAGGGCAAGAGACAGGATATTCAGAGTGAACGGAAGTCCAGTGGACAAGAGAAGGAAATAACAAAATTATGATGTGTAGGTCCAGACACCCCATATCCTGAGATGATCGACAGAAGCCTGGTGGGACTCTGCCTTCAATGTGCACTATGCAGCACTTATGAACACGCCAAGAAGAGCAGGGACTAGGCAGCAAGGCTATGCCAAGCCAGGCCTCGGTGCAGCCCGAATCTTTCATTCTGAACTACATTTTCCCAGCCAGCAGTCCTGAGACTTCTACTCACTTCTTTTCATTATGAACTCAGCAGTAAATGAAGCTTGGGCTCAGCTTGCCTCACAAACAGTCACAAATTCTTTGACATACTTCCTCACTGCGATGGGTTCTATGGTTGTTTGGCCTCATGTATATGACTGAAGTGAAGAGAGGCCAGTTTCTAGGGCCAGTTCTTAAGAGGGGAGTAGTTTTCACTTGCCGGCTCTTGGGATCCAGCCACCCAAGCCCAGACTGCCTCCAAAAGAGGCACATCTGGAGAGAAATGGAGGTCCCTGGCTGGTGGTCCCACTGAACAAACTCCTACACAGTGTGAGGGAGACAATGTGAAAGCTGTGTCCAGGGAGCTTCCCTAGAAGATACACATCTATCAAACATGAATGCTTTCCTCTGAGCCCCACCAAACTGGAAGATTCACCAGGGCAATAAAGACTGTGCTTGGCCGGGCGTTGGTGGCGCACGCCTTTAATCCCAGCACTCGGGAGGCAGAGGCAGGCGGATCTCTGTGAGTTCGAGGCCAGCCTGGGCTACCAAGTGAGCTCCAGGAAAGGCGCAAAGCTACACAGAGAAACCCTGTCTCGAAAAACCAAAAAAAAAAAAAAAAAAAAAGACTGTGCTTGTAGGTCACTAAATTAGAGGGACTTCGTTGTGCAGTAACAAAGGTAGCCAGAGTAGTACCATAATGAAAAGTACCAGAGCTTGGCTTGGTGAGGATGGAAACTAAACATTTTAGTGCTACCCACAGTGGACATTAATATTCAGTTGTCAGAATTTTTGCTCCATGAAGCCTTCAGAACTTATTGGAAGCACTGCAGGTAGTCATTATCAGCAGATAAGAGATAGCATGTAAAATGAAACCATTTGCTATCTCCTAGTTAAGTGGTGAGTAGTTGAGGAGGGTGGTTTAGATAGTAGACATGATAGTAGACTCGCTGACCTCTGAACTCAAGAGTTCTGGTCACACTGCACTCTAGGGGGCTAGGGTGACACTTTGGTGGGACCTCAGCTTCTCCCAGTGATTGCCAGTGGAGGCTTAGTTCCTAGTGTGCTGTTACTGGGAGGTGGTAGAATTTTTGGTGGAGCATACTGGTAGGACTTTCGATCATTAGGGAGGAGTGTACCCTTGGAAGTGCTTATGAAATCTGTTCTCTTCTCTCTGGTATCCTGGTGGTGCAGCAAGTGGTTTTTGTTGCCTTACGCAAAGCAGTGGGGCCAAGGGATTGCGGTTCAAAACCTCCAAAAGTGAGGGTCAAAATAAACTTTTCTCTCTGTAAGTTGATTTCCTCAAGAATTTGTTATAGTAATAGAGAGCTGATTAATATTGAATGACAAACTCCATTGAGAAGCCTTCTTGGAGTCTAAATTATGAAGTCAGAAATTGTCACCTTTGCTCCTTTGGTGGTTCCTTAAGTGGTGGTCACTCTTGACTTATTGTAGGGTCCCTGAAGTCAGGGATGATGAGGTACCATTCTCCTTACTTTAACCTTGAAACTGGATAATAGATAGATGGATGGTCATATCCAAGTGATCCATATTACCAACTGTTCCTTGTGCTCCTGTCGGTCTGCTTGAGGGTTCCTACCCAAGTAATACCCCATACAATGCCTGGCATATGTTTCTGTTGAACATACTTGTTGAACAGATATGATCAAGGAACAAGGTTAGTCTTTTTCATTTATTCTCTTTATCTAGTTCCAGACACAGAGCCTGGCACATAGTGGCTGCTAAACAAATACTCATTGGATTGATTTTAATGGCATTTATTTCCAAAATACTGGCTTGAAGAACAAGTGGGGCCTACCCTCTCCTTGTATGAAATTCTCAAAAAAAAATTTTTAATTGAAAAAATATCAACTCGAAACAGAAGCATAAAAGAGCCAGAGTTCAAAGAAAGAATTATTCACAACTTCCAAGTACTTCCATCTATGGGTTTTAATGCAAGTCATTCTGCAGTTGAGAATGTTGTAGTAATTACAGGCAAGCTAATATCGCTGCCATATGGCTGAAAAGCAGGTCTGACTTCTGAAAGCCTCTATCAACAGTTTTATTTTCTGTTGTGCTTCTCTGCATACCATGTCCTGCCCCCGTGCCTGCCTTTGTCTCTTTTTTCTCTTATCTTCTTTTTTTTCAGCCCTACCTTCTTCCTCTCCCACACCATTCTCCCTCACTGGTCCCTCTCTTCCTCCCTTGAGCCACACAATTTGAAGCTATTTTTATAAAACATTCAGTGGATCTGAGAAGCAATTGCAGTGCTCAGAGGAGGTCGTGGCATACCTCCATCGGATCCTGTGCAAGAAAGGGAACCAAGGATGCTCTGACCTTCTGTGAACTGACCAGGCTACTCCCCCACAAGTGTGGTCACATGATTGAAAGAAAAATAATCCAATTAATCTCTCTGCCACTGGATCACCCTAGTGCCACACTTTAGACCTGGCTGCACAAAGAATAACCCGGGGAGCTATTTAAAAAGTACTGATGCCTGACCTCCTCCACCTGAGATTAGATACTGAATTAATTGTTTGAAGTTGAGTCTGGACATCATTGCCTGTAATATTCTCTTGATAGTTCTAATAGGGTGCCAAGGTTGAGAATCTGCTTTAGGTTCTTAGTCTGGGATAAATAATAATAATAATAATAATAATAATAATAATAATAATAAGACCTATACTTTCTCCTCTTGCCTCCCTGTTACACTTGGAAATTAGACACTACAAGTAGTTATCAGAAAAGCAATAGCAGTTGCAAGATGCACTCACCCACATGCAACTATTTAATCAAAACAACTACAAATCTGCTTAGCTCAAAACATACTCGTGAATGATCCAATAATCTTAAGAAAATTCTAGTAAGTGAGCTGGGCTGCCATGAATGGTTTTCTTTAATAAATGGAAGCTTAGATGGTAGGATGTGCTTCCTCTCAGGCTAGCGCTTTTCCTATGTTTCTAAGGTCTAAGAGTCAAGACTTCTCTAGCCTGCCCTGAATTCACACTACAAGGATAATTGCCTTGGGAGTGAAAGGAAAAGTGCTAGCTGGTCTCTCTTGCCATTGTTCTCCTTCCCTAGAATGGAAGTGCCTGCAGGCTTTCTTTAGCAAATTAGTTGATGAGATTAGCTAATGATCTCTCTGGAAGGTCAAAGAGCCTAAGGCAACACTGAAAGGGGCCAAGGCCAGAACTGGTAAGGAAGCACCCGCTGTGCAGTCAGACACAGTTGACAGTGCAGCCCTGAGACCGAAGGAGCCTAGAGTGTGATGGTGTACAGTGGGGGCTGCATGTTGCTTTCTCACTCAAGGGCAAGTGGTGAGAAATGGCTGGGGTATGTATGAAGGAAATAGCTACTGACTGGTAGTGAAAAGCAAAACAAAGCCAGTCCAGTGCACAAGACTAGAGACCCCTACAATCAGCCTGCTAGAGTATGCATTGTAGCCAGCTAGCCTCAGTATTCTTACCTGTAAAATAAGGATAATCCTACCCTTTCTGGACATGCCATGTAGTTATACTAGGGATCACACAGAGGGGTGTGTGTGGAAAGTCAGAGTGCTCTACCCTTGTAACACCTTTATTGAAAGAGCAGCATGGTTATTTGAAAGACTGGTGGGCAGAGGGATGAAAAGGCCTGGTATCCTGTCCCACTTCCGTCTCTTCTTAGCCACAGACAAATTACTCTACTACTTCCTTTTCTGTGACATGGGACAATAGTCACAATACTATCCTGGGAGATAGAAAGTATCATTGGCAAAACTTATGAGGGAAGTATAACACTATTAATTGCTGTGTGTGTGTGTGTGTGTGTGTGTGTGTGTGTGTGATATTAGGATGACAACTCACATACTTCCCAGAGTCACCTTTTTTACTCAATATTTGAGCTTTTAGATAACCACCAGAGTGACTGTGCTGTGGAATATTAGTTTAAGATGTGTTACATTTGTTCATGCTATGGAATATTTGTTTATTGATGTAAAGGTGTGTTGCATTCTTTTACGTTGCATTTGTTTAACTCTGTAAAGCTGTGTTACTTTGCCTACCTAAAACACCTGATTTGTCTAATAAAGAGCTGAATGGCCCATAGCAAGCAGGAGAGGGATAGGTGGACCTGATAGGTAGAGTGGATAAATAGGAGAAATCTAGGCTCGGGAAAGAATGGGGAGTGAGAAAAGGAGGAGAGGAGGAGGCCAGGGGCCATCCAGCCAGTCACACATCCAGCCATAGAGTAAGAAGGAAAGAAAGATATATAGAATAAAGAAAGGCAAAAAGCCCAGAGGCAAAAGATAAAGAGAAAAGGGGATACTTTAAGTTAGAAAAGCTGGCTAGAAACAAGCCAAGCTAAGGCTGGGCATTCATAAGTAAGAATAAGCCTCTGTGTATTTATTTGGGAGCTGGGTGGCAGGCTCCCAAAGAGAAGAAAAAGACCAACAACTACATGACTGTTCTTACATAGCTGTCTGCATTTATAACACATTATCTAATACCCCATGAAACTGGCTTCCTAATATCTGTCCCACTTAAAATATCTTGTGTATGTTATTCATGAAAATATTGTTCTCTTTGCTGTTGACTGGTTCAAGAAGAGGCAGTTGACCCAAACCTGGGCAGTGAAGTATATGGTAAGCCTATCGAGGGATCACAAGCCAACTGATCCTATTCTACATCTGAACACTCACCGTTCATTGCACCGTAGAGCTGCAATGCCTGGAACTCATGAGGAAACTACTCTATAGCATCAATATTTACTGTGGGTGGAAGGAAGGAAGACAGGGAGAATTCAAGGTCCTTGAGAGTCACTGAGCAGTTGAATCAACTACCCTGGAATCCCACTTTTTACTCACTTAAATTGAAGCTTTAAAAATTGTTGCAGCAAAGGTGTCTTAGCTGCTTTCCATTGCAATTTGACCAATCAGTTACGTAATTCTTGATGCTTACTTCTTCTTACTGACATTTTCTTCCCTCTCTATTATAAAGATGAGGCTGTAGATTTGGCAAATATGAAAACATTTAATGAAGAGAATGCAAACTTCCTGTACCCTTTCTTTGTTGGAGGAAGCCATCACTAACATTTTGGCCAACTTTCCTTGGTGCTTTCTTTTAGCGTGTTTGTGTTTACTTCTCAGAGAGGGGAAATCAATGAGATTTGATGGGCTCATGTACTTCTTTTAGAAGGAGTACTGAAGGAAAAAAAGAAGGAAAAGTGATGGGAGAAATCTGAGGAAACTTTCTGGGAGGAACATCAAAGTGTACAAGAGGTGTGGGAGAGAGAACAGAGAGGAGTTTTTCAGACAAGTGTAGCCCTCAAGGTTTTCCCAACAGTTGGTGGTGGCTCTTGCTGGCTTTCAGTGCTGGACAAAGGAAGGTATGCCTTTCCTTTCATCCTGTCTTCTCTACTGTGCTAAGCCCACAGAGATAAGGCCTGCCCTCCCTGTCTGGTGGAAGCAAACACTGCAGCCAGCTGGCGCCTTCATATTTTGAGCAGCTCATTAAAGGCGTCCCAGTGATCTAATTAATCGAGGTGAGAGCTGTGTTTCCAGGAATCAAGCCATGAAGCTTGTACAGATGCTATAATTCAGGCAGACAAAGATGATGATACTTCATTTATGGTCAAGATTGCTACAGAGAAGCACTGAGCCGTGTGCGACCCATGTAGTCAATTTGCTTAGGTCAAAGATTATTAAAAAACATGGGTACAGTCCCAGATGCAGCTATCTCTCTCTCTCTCTCTCTCTCTCTCTCTCTCTCTCTCTCTCTCTCT
>CABHPP010121547.1:14780-42523 GCA_902168425.1 Peromyscus attwateri
GGGTCCTCTGCCTGGCCTGGGGGTGAGGGCCATCTGGACTCCTTTGTCCCTCACAGCCGGCTTCAGGACCTCCTTCCTTCTGTTCCCGGTGCTGAAATGATCATCCAAGCTTTTACTTGTTCTCATTCCCCTTGTAAACACTCATTTTAGTGTCTGTCCAGAGCTTTTCAAAGGCATGTGTTTGAACCCTAATTTATCCCTTCCTCCCTTGCAAAGCAAGGTCACCCATCCCCTAACACCCACACACTCGCATTTACGCCGTTCCCACTTTCATCTGCAGGGAAAATGGTGTTTTCTAAGATATTATCTAGTCTGATATTAGCATTCTAACATTCTAGGATGCTCCTTCCTGGAACTTGTTCTTTGGAGAAAGAATATGCATGTAAGTGTGTGTGTGCCGGGGCAGGGCGGGGTGGGGTGGGGTGGGGAGAAGCATGTTTATAGCCGGCTAGAGTTGAGATACCTTCAATCACTGACGTGACATTTATGTTTCCAAGTATGTTTTAATATTGTCACTATTCTGTGTATCTACAGAGTATTACACATCATGTAGTATGCTATAACTTTTATAAATAATATCTCATCACAAGGATCAACTATTCCTAACTATAATCATAAGAGGAGAAGGAGGGAGTCAGGATGTCAGCATTGCATGTATGTGCTTTTCCAATTATGAGTCTCATGAAAAGTGGATTTTAATGCATCTTCACTTGAAATATGGCTGAGGTCAACCAGGAGGGAATGAAGGTGGTATTTTACGCTATTTTAACAATGAGACAGAGAAAAAGTAAAAAAAAAATGTAACTGTAAACCTAGCAAGAGAAGTAATAGAAACATACCAAAGAGGTCTTTCTGTGAGAAAACGATGGGAGTTCTATTAGTTTGAAAATAGAAATTTATTTATCAGAGAGGTAGTGTCCTGAGTATGTAGTAAAGCCAGAAAAATTCACACTCAGCAATTTGTTCATTTCATAGACTAAAAATCTGAGCTAAATCACCTGCATCAACATTTAAATTTCCCTTAGACTGGGATACGTCAAATGCCTTTGGCTTATGAAGAAAGATCTTGGTTTCTTAAGCACAGGGAATGGAACTTTTCATTTTGGAAATGGCTTATGGATTTGTGATGTCCAGAATCCCAAAGACTGAAGTCCAGTCTGGGGTTGAAGACTTAGTTTGTATAGGCCATCAGTTGGCAGCAGCGCATCAACAGATAAGGCTAATTAACTGAACCAATTCTATGCCTGCTATCTTAGTTAGGATTCCTAATGCTGTGATTAAATACCATGACCCAAAGCAACTTGGGGAGGAAAGGGCTTATTTCATCTTACAGCTCTGAGGTCACATTACATTACTGAGGAAAGTCAGGGCAGGAACTCAAGACAGGAACCTGGAGGCAGGACTGAAGTAGAGGCCAGATGGATTCTACGTACCAGCTTGTTCCTTATGGCTTGCTCAGCCTTCTTTCTTATAGTACTAATGACCACCTGCTGAGGGGTGGTACTGCCCATAATGAGATGAGCCTTACCACATCCATTATCAATCAAGAAAATGCACCACAAGCTTGTCCACAGGCCAATCTTGGTAGATATATTCTCATCTGAGTTTCTCTTTTCTAAATTGACTCTAAGTTGTTTAAAGTTGACATAAAACTTGCTAGCACACCTACCCAGGACCCACATCCCCCTGACAAGAAGCAACCTGAGCATTTGAGGGGCATCCAGTTATTCAGTGGCTAACCAATACACAAAGACCCAGACTTGCACACCGCACTTAGATTTTCAAAGGAGTACTAACAATGCCCTCCAAAAATTTAGAAACAGAGAGTTGGGGAAGCAAGGGTGCCCTCTGGAAAGCTCTATGGGGCCCCATAGATTGCTTTGTTTCCTAAAAAAATTTTTTTTGAAATTTCGAAGGCTATTTCAGTTCATAGAGCATGAACCCCATTGTTTTATTCACCTCCAAATTAGTCTCAGGTAAGGTGATGGGTGTGAGTATAAGCTGCTTGGAATCTCAGTCTGAGAGAAATTTAAGTGTTGATGCAGGTGACTTTGTTCAGATTTTTAGTCCATGAAATGAACAAATTGTTGGATGTGAGGGTCAATTTATTTGACCTTTTCTGCATACTCTGGATACTACCCCTCTGAGTCTTACTGTTTTCATTTTTAATACTTGAAAACTACTCCAGCTTCCTGGGGTGGGTGTGAGGGGGGAAATGAGATTCACCGGTGAAAGTATCTCTGGTACTTGGTAGGTGGTGGGCTTCATTAGTGTAGCTCAGTGTGGATGGACAGAAACAGGCCCCAGCCTTTTCCTGCTCAGGCTCAGCTGGACACCCAAATAAATAGGTTTCCAGCCCAAGGGTCCTGTAGTCTTTTAGAAAAGCACAAAGCTGGTTCCAGGATAGAAGCACCAAACTAGGAGCCCCTGAGTCACGGAGTGGGATATCTCTATCCAAGCTTCCTAGAACATTTTGATAATGAATTTAGGGATACAATCTTCTAGACCTATCTGACTCCAGCTCTGCCAATTTAAAATTACTCTACAGCATTAGAAGCACTGGATTTCTTCTGTCCTGGTACAAAGAGGACCCTGCCTCTCAAGATGATGCTAAAACACCCACTGGAACCCAGCTGGCTCCTCTTGCTCTCTGTGAACACGCTGACAGAAAGTCTAACTAAGACTCATTCAAGCCAAAGAAACCTCAGTCTGCTTCGGGTCAGGCAAGCACTGTCTTCTGAGCACAAATATCACAGTATAAAAAGAGAACTGTAGGTAATTTCCACATTCCAGTTGGTGCCATTGTGTGCTCAGGGCATCTCTCAGCACCTCTAGCCTGTGTCTACAGCATCCTTCCGGTTCCTTCCCCTCCTCCCTCCCAGAAAATTAACTTCTAATCATCTGCTAGCAATTTCTAGGAACCACTACAGGAGGAAGGGTTACATTATAAAGCTGGCAGTATCCAAAGAGACCTGAGTGCCAGCACTGGCTCTTCTATCTTCTGGCTATGCCATCATGGGTAAACTAATTAACCTTTGGGGGCCTCAGTTTCTCTTGCTAAGGTGGATGTTGTGACTCACTTTCACTTATCACAGTGTCTGACCCCTAAAAGTGCTTACTAAATTATCGCTATTGGTCATCATTGAGAGTGATATTATCTATAGGATTATGCTTTGCTATTGGTCATCGAAAGTGATACTATTTATAAGATTACGCTTTGTATTCAGTAAAGCACAAATGTCAGATGCTTAAGGAAGTGCCAATAAATGAACTCTTGGGTGGGTTCCATATTTCCCGAGTCCTCATATTAGAGGGCTCCTTTGAGCTGCTGGCATTTGTAGTTAAGTAACCAGCTTGGCCCGGTAGTGAGACACACCTGGCTTCTGCTTGTTCACTGTGTCTGTCTCCACCTCCATCCTTCATTGATCGGCTTCACGTTTAGCTGTAACCATCCCCAATTGCCTACAGGACCAGACATGTAGGTGGCAATAATTAAGAAATCACAGGCACATACCTTGCAGATGGCATAATCAGCTAGGTATCTGGTACTGATGCCCTAACAAGCTTGCTGAGGGGTCTTCCCTGCAAACAGTCACACTTAACCACAGGTGAAAACAAGTCTCCATTTCAGGGTAGGGAAGACTTACTTCCTTTGGTAGGAGTCTTTCCATTATTGAGGATGTTGGAGTCTTTTCTTTCAGTTCAGTTTTTCAGGGGTTCTGGGTACCTGGTTGTAAGTTCTGCATCTGTTAGTCCGGCAACTTGGATTTGATTGATTGATTCTGATCCAGCCTGCTCCGTAAGCCTCTCAAACATGACGATGAATATAGACAGGATAAACGGACCTCCCTTTGGCAGAGAATCCAATGCAGTGAAAATTTATCTTTGCAAATGTTTGTTTTGAAACTTCTTGCAATATACAGGATTTGCATACTTTCATGATGGCCCTGTCCCTTACAAAACAACACTGTTAGGAAGATATCTGGAAATCAATAAACAGCAATTTATGGATAACAAAAGACATATTTATTTTAGCTAGATTCCTCCTCTCTAACAGCATGTCCCTCTTGAACGTTTAAACTTGAGGGTAGGCTACCTGTCAGTGTTTCCCGTTTCAAAGGAAGTACCTCCTGATTGTTGGTGATGAGAATTTGTTTGTTCACATTCACCACTTGTCTCCTGTGGGCTGGATTCTGATGAAAGCTTATAGGAAGCAAAAATTTGGTGTTTCTTTTGGATCATGAATTCATTGAACAAATATTGAATAAAGATTTTATATGTGATGCTAAGTTGGACAGTGAGGCTACGATGGGATATAGAGGGCAGTCTCTAAGGTCTGGTTTGAGAAATCACACAAAATAGAAATCAACATGCTGTAAAAATAAGAGTAAAATGGGAACATATGACAAAGGAACTAAGACCATGGGCAGCCAAAGGGGGGTGACTAAAAAGGCATGGGCTGGGTAGATAATGCTGTGAGATTTAGTGGTCCCAGGCTCTCGAATGGTAGCTGCACAGTGTCTCTATTACTTGAGTGAACTTCCTTTCTTCCTTCCTTCCTTCCTTCCTTCCTTCCTTCCTTCCTTCCTTCCTTCCTCCTTCTTCCTTCTTCCTTCTTCCTCCTTCCTTCCTTCCTTCCTTCCTTCCTTCCTTCCTTCCTTCCTTCCTTCCTTCCTTCCTTTTTTCTTTCTTTCTTCTCTCTCTCTCTCTCTCTCTCTCTCTCTCTCTCTCTCTCTCGTGAGTGAAGTTCCTTTTATTAAGCCTTTTCAATCAAGAGGCTCTGATTTTGACTCAAGAAGCTCTTACATCTTCTCTACTGAGCACCTACTGTGGAACAGGCACTGGTGTGTGTTCTGTAGGTGGCTAAGCCTATGTGCCTCTTCAAAAACCTGAGGGGTAGGTACTGGTACTATATGCTGCCTTCATTATATACATAACTAAAATCAAGGAGCAAAGAGATCATCTTGGTTAGTTTCTTCTGTTGGTGTGATGAAACACCATGAACTAAAGCAACTTGGGGAGAAGGGGACTCATTTCATCTTATAGCATCATCCATGAAATTAAGGCAAGAACTCAAGGCTGGAACTTGGAAGCAAGAATTGATACAGAGGCCAAGGAGGAGTACTGCTTACTGACTTGCTCAGCCTGCTTTTTTATACACTCCATGATCCCTGACCCCTCCCTAGGGGTGGCACCACTCACATGAACGGGGACCTCCACTATTAATCACTAGTTAAGAAAATGCCCACAGGTTTGCCTACAGGCCAATCTGGTGGGTAAATTTCCTCTATTGAGGTTCCCTCTTCTCAGAAAACTCCGACTTGTATCAAGTTGACAAAAAACAACCAACCAAACAACAAAACAAAACAGGACAGGAATTAAGGCTTTGATCAAAGTCACACAATTTTTATGTGGCAGAATCTGGACTTGAACCTTGGTCATTAGACTTCAGAGTTACAACCTTTAACTACTTTGATACACTGCTTCCCATGAGGCAACAAGCTCTCTGTTGGCCTGTAAGGATGCTATAGTCAATTTTAGCAGGCTTGAGGATTCATTCTTCCCTCCTAATCATCAGCTTTAAACCCAGGAATTGAAATCACAGGACTCTGATTACTTGTCAAAAGCAGAGGGATCTCAGCTGCATTTGTGGCCCTGGTTGGAGACATGATATTCTAAAGTACCCAAAGGATCATAGGATTACTATCTAGTCGGAGCTTTCTGGTAAAGAAATTGCCCCACACTCAGGAGGTAATGAAGACGACAGATTGCAGGTTCTAGGCAGTGCTTTCAGCGTGGGCACACGGCCAGGGTACCTCTCTTGCAAAGTAGTCCTCTTGGAAGTGGAACTGGCCATGTAGACTCAGCCAGGAGTGGGTCCCATGCAGAGGATGTTCAGCTGGGGCTCTGGGCAGAGGACAATGCCAGGCTGAGGAAGGCAGGAACAGGAGTAGACTGCAATGTTGTGGTCTATTTCTACACTGTGTGAAGATATATTGCTGTGATTCGTTTAATAAAGAGCTGAATAGTCAAAAACTAGGCAGGAGGTATAGGCAGGATTTCCAGGGAGAGAAAGGAAGAGGAGGAGAAATCAAGGGTCAGGAGAAGCCAGGAGATACAGAGAGGAAATAGGAGGTGCAAGACAGAAAAGAGGTAACACCATGTGAGAGAATGGGTTAATTTAAGTTACAAGAGCTAGTTAGGAACAGTCTAAGCTATGAGCTGAGCTTTCATAATTAATAAGAAGTCTCCATGTGGTTATTTGGGAGCTGGTGGGACAGAGAAAGTCTCATTACACTGCAGTCTGAGTCCACCTGGCCATAGTTCATGACCTCGGTTAGGCCCCCTTGCTCCCCTCCTCAGCATGGTTCCCAACAGCTCTGTACATTTGCCTCATTCAACTTTTGAGACCCCCTGACCAGCATCACAATCAACTTGTACCCTGCAATTTGGTCCCATGCTCCTCACTGAGGGCAATATGATCAAAGCACTGTCCCACAATGCTTGTAGCCAACAGTATGTCTCTTTCATCAAATCTTGATGCATTCCAGAGACTTCAAGAAACAGCATAAATCCTGTTTTCCTTTTTAAATGTAAATCAGGCCAATAGTCAGTCCCTTTAGTTATTTCCCACTCTGACCCTTGAAAGCCTCATGTTACTCAGTAATACACTCTGCCTGGCTTCCACACTATGCTCTGTGTCTTGTCTAAAATATTTGATGGAGAACACAAGGACTGGAGAGTTGAAGGGAGGCCTGAGAGAGATCCCAGTAACAATGTGATGAACTGTGGCCAGTGGAAGACACAAGTGAAGACAGAACATGGAGCACATGTATTCCTCCAGGGACCAGCACTCTGGTGGTACAAGAGAATGAAAGTAATATGGCCACTCAGTCACAGCTCACCCCCTGGTCTGCACTGAGGACCTGCAGTATCATTACACCCCTTTCTTCTTCTGCAGTGCTGCAGTAGTCCCCATTGCTGGGGTGCCTGGCTCTGGCTGTCAGCCTTTGAAGCTTGGGGAGACTCTGCCTGTTGTTAGCACTGTGCTTTCTTTTGCCTTCCATTTAGCATGGTTGGTACTTCTCGGGAGTGAGTGGTATTGCCACCATCTCTCCTTAAGCTGGACAGTCTGGTGTCCCTCCTTTTATTTCTTCTTCCCTCAACATACTTTGGGCCACACACAAAGTAGGACATGACAGGTTGGGACCTGGATACCAAACAGGATTCTCTACTTTTGCATATCTTTTAGGCCTCTGCCTCTTCCTGGATCAGGGACAACTGGATACTGTCTCTTCCTTTCTTCTTGGGGGAATGACAGAGAGCTTCTGAAGAAATTGCTACGGCAGGTTGTCTGTCTTCCAGCTAACCAGACCATGCCACTTAGAGTTGCACTGAGCTTCTGGCTTCTCCTACTTACTCCCATTTTGACTATTTGTTTTTATTTATTCATCTAAATTGTGGATGCCAACTCCCTTACTGTATATTTTATCATCCATTTCCCTTCTCTGCTTGTAGAGGTAAGTTAAAGTGGATTTTCTGTAGATTGACTAATGGTTTTATGACACCCTTGCCCTTCATCACTCTATGGCTGACTGTTCTGGGGAGCAAATGCTGAAGTAGAACTATGTCTTGGAGGAGCAAATAAAGACCAATGACCTTGATTTTGAGCCAAGAGATCTGATCCTCAGAAAATACAGTCTAAAGTATCTTCTAGGTTAAAAAAAAAGTAATTAAAACAATTCTAAATAACACTTATTCTTAAGCCCTTATAAGAATTGTATAAAAATAACAGCTGAAAATTAGTAAATTGAGAATATTCAAATAAAAGATGTGAGTAAATTCAAAACTCCCAGTGTTCCTTACTATTACAAGAGGTAAAGATGTGGGAGAAAATATGACCATTTTTATAAACAGTCATCCTCAATGGACCTTTAATTTCACAAAAAAACCCCAAAAACCTGAAGACCTTAATTTGTAAGGGAAAGGGTGCAAATTTGACTGTAAAAAATTAAGCTGAAAACATCTTATTTTCATTGTGGATAGAGTGAATTTCCATGACTACCTTTCATTGCGGGGGTGGGGTGGGGGTGGGGGGTGGGGGGTGGGGGAGGGGGGGATGTGGCTTTTATACCACACAGTCTGGGAATATTAACATTAGGTGTTAGTTGTGTGTGCTGGTTGGGAGAGTTGGTTCTACAGATGTGGAAAAACAGTAGGCAACATCATTAAAGAAATCAACCCTTTAGGCATGAGCTCAGTGGGTTATTGAACATAGTTGAACATAGTCAGAACACAAGGTGGTTCTGACAGTAGAGACCTGTGTGTGTGTGTGTGTGTGTGTGTGTGTGTGTGTGTGTGTGTGTGAGAGAGAGAGAGAGAGAGAGAGAGAGAGAGAGAGAGAGAGAGAGACTGAATCTTGCTTTGTAGTCTGAGGCTAGTTTTGAACTTACTATCTTCCTCTCTCGAACTCCAAATGTGGAATTGCAGGCATGCTCTATCATACATGACCAAGGCACTATGCTTGATATTTGATATAGTATGTTACATCATAGCTTCCCAACAACAGTTGTCTTCAGTTCATTCTACTCAGCTTTCCTTTAGAGATGGCCGACTTGTGTAAGAATATGCTCTCTGTTCTCACTAGGAATTTAACTCATGTGCTGAGCTGTCAGTAAACATTCTTGAGTCTGGTTGGGCACTGAAACACAGGAAGATGATACAAATAGGTTCAGACCACTAACTGGATCACTTATCAGGTTAGTAGAACATAACACCCTGAAGAAAAGTGAGATCGTACACCATTACATACCAAGGAAATCATAAACAAAGCAAAGATTTTCATTGGCAAATCACAGTTAGAATATCTAACTGAACCCAGCAGCAGAGTCAACATATCATATTTACATTTTAAAACTGTTGCAATATGTGTCATGATACATAGGAAATGGACTATTTGCAAAAGGCTATGTTTCAAGGGCATTGGGTATAAATAGCCTAAAAGGGGCTTATTAATAACACTGAGATGAAACTTAGAGTGATAGAATGATTGATGTAATTAAGCTCCTAGAAATAGTTTGGGCATTTTGCTTTCACTTGAGGGTAAGAAAGACATCTGTTCAAATAAGGCCTTACTGTTAGACTCCTCCACCTTAGCTAAAATCATGACAAATGCTCTGATCAGAAGTTATTTTCCTGATGACAGCCACAGCCTACCTTGCTGGCTGGATGTGCCTATTTGTAAATGGTTGGGTTTCCTCAAAGGGGCTGTAAGATACCATTTGTAAGATAAGAGATTACAAAAATTGCACAAGTCCATGCAATATAGAAACATATATCTGTGATGTATTTAAATAAAGACAGATGGAAGAATGCGCCTATAGATGACAAGACAGAAATATGAATGTGTGTTTTTCTGATCCCCCCATCAGGTATTGCTCCATCTTCATGTCAGATATATTTTATATCCTACGAGTATGTGTGCACACACAAACCCCAGGGGGACCTGAAAAAAGGAAATTGTAGTAGGCACACAATTCATCTCTAGCCACCTACCTGCCAAATGTTGGCAGACTACTTTGGGTCACAATCCACATGTTGTGGACCCTGGGTTTACTCTGGGCAGCATGTGGTTTGGAAGGCAAAGACTGTGAGTTTACACTCCCAATGCCATATGTATGTGGTTAGTAGACAACTGTGGTCTCTTTATGCATACATGGCCACAAATCATTAAAGACTGAAGCCAGGCTGAGGGACTTGATCTGAAAATTCATCGTTTGTGTCCCCTTCCACGCAAGTAAGCTGAGTGAGAGCACTCATCACGGACAGCTTCTGAATGGAACCTCTACTCTCATGAAACACTGCTGTGGGAAGCTGTGGTGGCTGGCGAGGAAGAGAAACTTCCTTTGCCTCCTCTCATATTAAAAAAGTAAGGGGTGGAGCAGTAAGTGACGTGCAGTCCGATGTAGTTGGCTGCTTGAAGGTTTTCAAACATGGTTGTTTCTGATTCGTCTTTAGGAGCACAGAGGAGATGGCCACCTCCACAACTGAAGGGTTTCCATTCACAAACTCTACAATCCTGTTTCCTCTTCTTCACCCTGACTTTGTGTTATTTCTCCCACTCTTTTCCTTGGTTCTACACACTTACCTGTTTTTCTCAGTTCAGAAAGGATTGGGGACTATAAAGAAAAGGAAAAGGAGAGAGCACAAACTGACCACAGGGACCAGCTTAGATGGTGGTTATTGGGCTTCCAGGTAACCAATATCCCTAGAGATCAAAGACAGGAGCTAGAGCTCCTGTCTCACTTTATTATCAAAGTGGAGGAAATAGATGACTTCCTTGATGTCACTGATTCCATTGGTGTGTATCTGGAAAATGAGTGTAACTGAGGATTTGGGTCCCCAAAATTGCTTGCTTGTGTGTGTGTGTGTGTGTGTGTGTGTGTGTGTGTGTGTGTGTGTAAGAGAGAGAGAGAGAAAGAGAGACAGAGAGACACAGAGAGAGAGACAGAGAGACAGACAGATATGAAATATTTCAAATGTGTGGTTAAGTATAGAAACTATCACTGTAATCCATTTATCTTGACTTAAGCTCAAGACTGTTCCATATTTCTTTAAGACATTATAGAGGTGGTATATCAGGTATTACTGAAACTTCTGCGTATGTCTCTTATCCCTTTAGTTTGGTTTTGTTTCTATTGCTGTGATAAAAAAACACCAGGACCAAAAGCAACTAGGGGAAGAAAGGGCTCATTTCCTTTTACCCTTCCATGTCATAGTCCATCACTGAGGAAAGTCAGGGCAGGAACTTAAGGCAGAGACCTGGAGGCAGGAACTGAAGCAGGAACCATGGAGGAACTTCGTACTGGCTTGCTCCTCATGGCTTTCTCAGCCTGCTTTTTCACCCGGGAGCAGCTGCTGCTGGGTAGCACTACTGACAGTGAGTTGGGCACCCTCACATCAATCATCAATGAAGAAAATGCCCTACAGACAGGGAACCTGATGGAGACATTTTCTCAATTGAGTGTCTTCTTCCCAGATAATACTGGCTTGTGTCAAGTTGACAAGAAACCCAAGCAGTACATTTCCTAACTATCTAAAGAAAATTTTAACATTATTATTTCCATACTATTCATCCATGATCCTGTGGATAAACATTCAGATTGTAAAACTGTTTTCTGAGTACCAGACAAATACCCTCCCTGAGAAGGAGTGTTTAACTTCTAAAAATACATCTGGCATCCCAGCACAGTGTGCATGCACAGTCACAAAGGGTACACAACCTCCTTTCTTAGGTTCCCTAGCACCAAAGTCAGAGAAACAGAGTTTCTTAGTAAGGCACTCTGTGGAGGAGAGTCGGAAGCAGGGCAGGGCAGGGGAAGTGAAGCAAAGCTGTGGTTTCCCTGGGCTAGCCTCAATCCGATCCCTCGGGGAATTCTGGACTACAAACATCACAAATTTGTCTCATCCGAAGCCAGGAGTTCTGGCTGTCATACTCCTTACTTGTCAGTTATTAGCTGCAGGACAATTGGTGAGGACTAGGGGAAGAAGGGGGGAGATTTCCAGGCATTTCTGGTTAAAGTGGCTCCCGTCAGCCATCAGCTGAGAGCAAGTGTTTGGATCAGGACAGCTGTGAATGGTCAGCAGCTACCACAGATATTGGAGTCCTGTGCTGGCCCCATGAAAAGATTCCTGGCAGTGCATCAGCTGTGCAGGCCCCTCCTTCCGCCCACCCTTATGTGTCCCCCCCTCCCCTTCCCCACTATATGGATTTTATCTTCTTACTGTATCCTAACCTGTGTTTGAAAACTGTTCTGGGATGTACCTAGAAGGGGGGTTGCTGGTGTGAATGGTTTCCGCATCCATAGATGCCACCTCTCCGGAGTTGCTGGTGTGAATGTCTTCCGCATCCGTAGATGCCACCTCTCAGGAGTTGCTGGTGTAAATGGCTTCCGCATCCGTAGATGCCACCTCCCCGGAGCACGGTCGTCAACTCACTGTCCTCCCCACGTCACATGCCTGCTCTGTTTCTGTCACTTCCTGGCGATCCTTGCCAGTGTTTACCAAATTTATACCAAACTTAACGTTAGAAACCAATGCACAGTTGTGGAAAATCACATTTCTCTAATTATTACCCACACTGAACAATTCCTTCTGTTTATGGATCAACAAGGCTTCCCTTTCATAACTGGGCTGTCCAGATTAATTCACTTTCGAGTTTTATTTTTATTTCTAGAAGCTCTCTGTATATTCTAAAGAGTGTATGTTTTTGTTTGTTTTGATTAAATTATTTTTTTCCCATGTATGACTTTTTACTCTGTGGCATCTTTTGATGTGTGGGAGTTTTAAAGTTTCAACAAAACCAAACTTCTCTCTATCTTCCTTTATGTTTTCTGCTAATGTGATGTGATGATTAAAGTTTTTCTCTAACTTGGGTTCATGTTTCTTTTGAGTAAGGTAAATGATTTAACGGTTCCTTTATGAGGTCTGTTTTTGTGGGTTGTTGTGTGGTGAGAACTGTGTTCATCTTGTCTGTCAGGAGGAAGAGGAAATGATTTTCTGAAATCTAACACAACCTTGAGAGACTTGAGAAATAGCTGGAAAGACTGGTTTTGTCTTTTGACCTGGGTGATTCTAACCACTGGGCCTGATGAGAACTTGAGTGCCACTTCCTCCCAAGGAGCCAGGCTGTGTCCCGCCGAGCTGGGTTCCACTGCGCAAATGCATTCTGCTGTACTCTTTGCTTTACTTTGGTCTTGTCTGTGATTTCTTAGTTTATAGTCATTGGGTATAAAATCATGGTCTGATGGCTCTTTCCTGCTAATGCTGAAGATACCTTTGTGTGTGTGTGTGTGTGTGTGTGTGTGTGTCTTCAACAGGCGCTAAGGGAGGGTCTGCTTTCAGAGGCCTTGCTGTCCTTTCTCTTTTGTTTTTTACAGGTTCACTGTGATGTGCCTGGATGTGGCTTCAGGCTTCTGTGTCACACTCAAGACTCGAGGATGTGCTCTTTATATACATCTTTTCACTACGACAGAGCATTCATTGTGGTTTCAAACCTTTCTCTTTCCTTCATTCTGTTCTTTCCTAAATTACTATTTTATGTATTTTTCTCTTTCTTCAAACATTTAAAACTGTCTTCTTCTTTACCATTCCATTATCATTTTCTACTCCAAATTAGCCTCTGCTGTAGTAACATTTTTTTTTTAATTTTTCCTTTCCAATTCAATCCATCAATAATCCCATTGTTCTAATGAAAATGAACCCAGCAACCCCTCCCACCTCATCATCCTCCCCTTGGCCAGCTCTTCACTGCAGCTCCAGCAGACTCCTTAGACACAGGTACAGCCTACATCAGTCAGAAGAATAGGAGGATGCACTGGATCTAGCCACCCAAGCCCCCACAAACCTCAGTTGAGACACCTGAAGACCTGCCAGTCACCAGAACCCTTGGCCATTCAGGCTAGAAGACAATAAAGGAAACAAAAAATAAAGGAACAAAACACCCATCCAAAAAAGACAACACAAGAATCAACACCCAGACCTATAGTCATCCCAAATCCAGAAGCATAAAGGCCAGTGTAAGAATACATTTAGCAACAGAAAGGGCAATATAGCATCACCAGAACCCAGTTATCCTACCACAGCAAGACCTGAACATTCCAACGCAGCTGGAGCATAAGAAAATGACCTTAAAAATAACTTTATGAAGATGATAGAGGCCCTTAAAGAGGAAATGAAAAATTCCCTTAAAGAAATTGAGAAAAAGACAAACAAAAAAATGGAAGAAATCAATAAATCTCTTAAAGAATACTAAGAAAAAAACAACCAAACAGGTGAAAAAAAATAGTTCAAGACTTGAAAATTGAAGTAGAAGCAATAAAGAAAACACAAGCTGAGGGAATTTTGGAAATAGGAAATCTGGGTAAGTGAACAGAAACTACAGATGCAAGTATCACAAACAGAATACAAGAGATGGAAGAGAGAATCTTAGGTGTTGACAATAAGATAGAGGAAACAGATTCATTGGTCAAAGAAATTGTTAAATTCAACAAATTCTTAACACAAAACATCTAGGAAATCTGGGACACCATGAAAAGACCAAACCTAAGAATAATAGGAATAGAAGAAGAAGAATTCCAATTCAAAGGCACAGAAAATATATTCAACAAAACCATAAAACTTTCCCAACCTAAAGAAGGACATGTCTATGAAGATACAAGAAGTTATAGAACAGCAAATAGACTGGACCAAAAAAAAAAAAAGTCCCCTCACCACATAATAATCAAAACACTAAACATACAGAATAAAGAAAGAATATTAAGACTGCAAAGGAAAAAGGCCAAGTAACATATAAAGGCAGACCTATTAGAATTATACCCGACTTCTCAGTGGAGACTATGAAAGTCAGAAGGTCCTGGACAGACGTTTTGCAGACACTAAGAGACCACAGATGCCAGCCCAGATTACTATACCCGGTAAAACTTTTCATCACCATAGACCGAGAAAGCAAGACATTTCATGAAACCACCAGATTTAAACAATACCTATCCACAAATCCAGCCCTACAGAAATTACTAAAAAGAAAACTTCAACCCAGGGAAGTTAACTATGCCCATTAAAACACACGCAATATTTAATTTCACACCAGCAAAACCGCCAAAATGAGAAACACACATACCAAAACACACCACCAAAACAAAACAAAAAATAACAGGAATTAACAATCATTAATCATTAATATCTCTTAATATCAATGGACTCAATTTGCCAATAAAAAGACACAGGCTAACAGAATGGATACAAAGTCAGAATCCATCCTTCTGATGCACCCAAGAAATACACTTCAGCTTCAAAGACAGATATTACCTCAGAATAAAGGGTTGGGAAAAGATTTTCCAATTAAATGGACCTAAGAAGCAAGCTGATGTAGCTATCCTAATACCTAACAAAATAGATTTCAAACTAAAATTAATCAAAAGAGATGGAGAAAGACATTTCATATTCATCACAGGAAAAATCCATCAAAATGAAGTCTCAATTCTGAACATCTATGCCCAAAATACAAGGGTACCCATATATGTACAAGAAACATTACTAAAGCTTAAATCACATGTCAAACCCCACACATTAATAGTGGGAGACTTCAACACCCCACTCTCACCAGTGGACAGGTCTGCCAGACAGAAACTAAACAGAGAAATAAAGAAACAAACAGATGTTATGACTCAAATGGACTTAACAGACATCTACAGAACATTTTACCCAAACACAAAAGAATGTATCTTCTTCTCAGCATCTCATGGAACCTTCTCTAAAATTGACCAAATACTTGATCACAAAGCAAATCTCAGCAGATTTAAAAAAAAATGAAATAACCTCCTGTATGTTATCAGATCAACATGGGTTAAAGTTAGAGTTCAAAAACAAGACAAACTACATAAAGCCTACAAACCCATGGAAACTGAACAACTCTCAACTGAATTACCAATGGGTCAGGGAAGAAATGAAGAGATTAAAGACTTCCTAGAATTAAATGAAAATGAATGCACAACAAACCCAAACTTATAGGACTTATGAAAGCAGTGCTAAGAGGAAAGTTCATAGCACTAAGTACCTACATAAAGAATTTGGATAAATCTCACAGTAGCGACTTAACAGCATACATGAAAGCTCAAACAAAAAGAAGCAAACACACCCAGGAGGAGTAGAAGGCAGGAAATAATCAAACTCCTGGCTGAAATCAATAAAACAGAAACAAAGAGAACAGTACAAAGAATTAATGAAACAAAGAGTTGGTTCTTTGAGAAAATCAACACGATAGACAAACCCTTATTCAAACTAACCAAAAGGCAAAGAGAGAATATCCAAATTATCAAAATCAGAAACAAAAAGGTGGACATAACAGATACTGAGGAAATTCAGAGAATCATTAGGTCACACTTCAAAAACCTGCACTCCACAAAATTGGAAAATCTAAAAAAAAAAAAAAAAATGACAATTATCTTGATAGGTACCACATACCAAAATAAAATCAAGACCAGATAAACAATTTAAATAGACCTATAACCCCTAAGAAAATAAAAGAAGTTATTAAAAGTCTCCCAACCAAAAAACCCAGGGCCAGATGGTTTCAGTGCAGAATTCTACCAGAATTTCAAAGAAGAGCTAATACCAATACTCCTCAAATTGTCCCACACAGTAGAAACAGAAGGAATATTGCCAAATTCTTTTTATGAGGCTATAGTTACCCTGATACCCAAACAACACAAAGACTCAACAAAGAAAAAGAATTATAGACCAATTTCCCTTGTGAACATTAATGCAAAAATACTGGCAAACTGAACCCAAGAACACATAAAAAAAAATCATCCACTATGATCAAGTAAGCTTCACCACAGAGATGCAGGGATGGTTCAACATACAAAAATCTGCCAATGTAATTTATCATATAAAGGAAATGAAAGAAAAAAATCACATGATTATCTCACTAGATGCTGAAAAAGCCTTTGACAAAGTCCAACACCCCTTGATGAAAAGGGTTGTAGAGAGATCAGGGATGCAAAGAACATACCTAAACATAATAAAAGCAATTTATAGCAAGCCAACAGCCAGCATCAAATTAAATAGAAACTCAAAGCAATTCCACTAAAATCAGGAAGAAGACAAGGCTGTCTGTCCACTCTCTCCACATCTATTCAATACAGTATTCAATGTTCTAGCTAGAGCAATAAGACTACAAAAGGAGATCAAGGGGATGCAAACTGGAAAGGAAGAAGTCAAACTTTCACTCTTTGCAGATGATATGATAGCATACATAAGTAACCCCAAAAATTCTACCAAGGAACTCCTACAGCTGACAAGCACCTTCAGTGATGTGACTGGATATAAAATTAACTAAAAAAAATCAGTAGTCCTCCTATATACAAATGATAAAAGGGCTGAGAAAGAAATCAAGGAAACAACACCCTTTACAATAGCCACAAATAATATAAAACATCTTGGGGGTAACTCTAACCAAACAAGTGAAAGACCTGTATGGCAAGAGCTTTAAGTCTTTGAAGAAAGAAACTGGAAAAGGTATCAGAAGATGGAATGATCTTCCATGCTCTTGGATAGGTAGGATCAACACAGTAAAAATGGCCATCTTACCAAAATCAATCTACATATTCAATGCAATCCTCATCAAAATTCTGACATAATTCTTCACAGACTTCAAAAGAACAATACTCAACTTCATATGGGAAAAAAAACCCAGGGTTGCTAAAACAATCCTGGACAATAATGGAACTTCTGGAGGCATCACCATCCCCGATTTCAAGCTCTAGTATAGAGCTACAGTAATAAAAACAGCATGGTATTGGCATAAAAACATACACATGGATCAATGGGATTGAATTGAAGACCCTGAAGTAAATCCATCTGATTTTTGACAAAGAAGCCAAAACTGCACAATGGAAAAAGAAAGCATCTTCAACAAATGGTGCTGACATAACTGGATGTTGGCATGTAGAAGACTGCAAATAGATCCATATCTGTCACCCTGCACAAAACAAGTCTAAGTGGATCAAAGACCTCAACATAAATCCACTTATACTGAACCTGATAGAAGAGAAATTGCGAAGTAGCCTTGAAAGCATTGGCACAGGAGACAATATCCTGAATAGAACGCCAGTAGCACAGATACTGAGATCAACAGTTAATAAATGGGACCTCATGAAACTGAAAACCTTCTGTAAGGCAAAGGACACCATCAATAAGACAAAACTGCAACCTACAGAATGGGAAAAAAATCTTCAGCAACCCCACATCTGACAGGAGGCCAATCTCCAAAATATATAATGAACTCAATAAACCAGACATCAAAATACTAAATAATTCAATTAAAAATGGGGTACTGATCTAAACAGAGAATTCTCAACAGAAGAATCTCAAATGGTCGAGATATACTTAAAGGATTGGACAACATCCTTCACCATCACGGAAATGCAAATCAAAACGACTCTGAGATACCATCTTAACACCTGTCAGAATGGCTAAGATCAAAAACACTAATGACAGTTTATGTTGGAGAGGATGTGGAATAAGAGGAACACTCCTCCACTGCTGGTGGGAGTGCAAACTTGTACAACCACTTTGGAAACTGATATGACTGTTTCCCAGAAAATTGGGAATCAATCTACCTCAATGCCCAGCTATACCAATTTTGGGCATATATCCAAAGGATGGTCAATCATACCACAAGGATACTTGCTCAATTATGTTTATAACAGCATTATTCACAATAGCCAGAACCTGGAAGCAACCTAAATGCCCCTCAACCAAAGAATGGATAAAGAAAATGTGGTACATTTATACAAAAGAGTTTTACTCAGCTATAAAAAAAAAAAAAAAAATGACATCATGAAATTTGCAG
The DNA here is from genome assembly GCA_902168425.1 of Peromyscus attwateri. Taxonomy (NCBI): domain Eukaryota; kingdom Metazoa; phylum Chordata; class Mammalia; order Rodentia; family Cricetidae; genus Peromyscus; species Peromyscus attwateri. The sequence continues at coordinate 33,193 of CABHPP010121547.1, forward strand.
GCAAATGGATGGAACTAGAAAAAAATCATCCTGAGTGAGGTAACCCAGACCCAGAAAGACAAACATGGTATGCATTCACTCATAAGTGAATATTAGCTGTAAAGTAAAGGATAACTAGGCTACAATCCACAGCCCCAGAGGGCTAGGTAACAAGGGGGACCCAAAGATGGATAGAGAGATTTTTCTGGGTAAATTGGGGGCAGGGTTGGGGGTAGGGAGTTTGGGGGATAGGGGGATGGGAATATGAGGGATCAGGCTGGGCCTGTTAAGGGCAGGATGGAGGAGGAGAGTAATGAAAAAGATTGATGGGGGTTGGGGGGTGGCATTTTGGGATAAAGGAGAAATCTAGTGCCAGGGAAACTCCCAGGAATCCACAAGGATGACCCCAGCTAAGACTCCTAGCAATAATGGAGAGAGTACCTGAACTGGCCTTCTCCTGTAATCAGATTGGTGACTACTGTAATTGTCATCATAGAGCCTTCATCCAGTAACTGATGGAAACAGATGCAGAGATCCACAACCAAGCACTGGGCCAAGCTGTGGGAATCCTGTTGAAGAGAGGGAGGAAGGATTGTATGAGCTCTCTCTCTCTCTCTCTCTCTCTCTCTCTCTCTCTCTCTCTCTCTCTCTCTCTCTGTGTGTCTGTGTGTCTGTGTGAAGGTCATCACAAGGGAACCCACAGAAACAACTAACCTGGGCTCATAGGAGCTCACAGACTGTGGACTAATATCGAAGGAGCCTGCATGGGACTGACCTAGGCGCTCTACATCTGTGTGACAATTGTATAGCTTGGTCTCTTTGTGAGATTCCTAGCAGTGGGATCAGGGCCTGTCCCTAATGCTTGAAATGGCTTTTCAGAACCTATTCCCCATACTGGGTTGCCTTGCTCAGCCTTAATACAAAGGGAGGAGCTTAGTCCTGCCTCAACTTGATATGCCATGGAAACCTGCCCCTTTCTGAACAGAAACAGAGGAGGAGTGGATGGGAGGCAGCAGAGGAGATGTGAAGGAATGGGAGGAAAGGAGAGAGAGGAAACTACGGTGGGGATGTATAATAAATGAAAAAAAATCAATTAATTTTTTAAAAAGGAGGAAAAAAAAAGAAAAAAAGAAACTCAGAAAATGAGTACTTCTCCCAGCCTCACTGGCCCTCCTCTGTTTTTGCATCAAGATTATCTTTCTGCCTCTCCCCTCTCCCTGGGAGTCAATTATTAACATTTGAATATTTATGCTGTACTCCCAGCCTTGTAGCTCCCTCCCATCTTTGTCTTTTCCATTTTTCTGCATGGTACTCACCCTAACTAGCGTTGTATCATCTTTAAGACTTTTTTTTTTTAATTGTGATTTTATTCATTCTCTTCTCACCAGTTTATAAACACTAGTGATAAATATTTTCAGAGGAGTCAAGATTTGTGTTGATTTTCTTAACCTTGTGTTCTCAGCACCTAGAATGCTGCTGCTCTTAGTAAGAACTCAGCATGTGTTTGTTAAATGAATGCATATACTTGAAGGAAGAATGAACTTGTAGATTTGAGTCGAAAGCATTTCCTTTTGAGTTGAAAATTGTTCTGAATAGAGATTTTCTATTTAGATAGATGAAAATTAAGAAACTCAAATACACAATGTGGAATGTATCTGACATAGTTTAAAAAAAAAAACAACTCTGCCACTGTTTCAAAGTTTCAGAATCTCTTGGATCGTCACCATACCTGATGTTTAAAATCAGGGCCTTGTGGCCGCATTCTAAGTGAGGAGAAGATGAGATACACAGTAGAAAAGGAAGTAGGAAGGAGCAACCAGCCACCCAATCGGAAGCTAAACAAACAAACAGCCAACTGTCTTTCCCAGCTTACGATGGAGGTGCTGGAAATCACAGGAGACTTTCCTGGGACATGTGTTGTGTAACAAATCCTGACAAATACATGGATCATCAAAGAGATTTCTATTTTATATACTGAGAAGCTTTATGCTCCAGGAAATGGTCAGGCCATCTGGGATCTGCTTACCCAGATGGAACTCTGATTGAATATGGGAGAAGAAGAGGGAGCCTCGGTTGTAGTGAACATGATCTGTTTGGAGTCAGCATGGGGGTGCATCAAAGGTGGTGGAGAAACAAAGGGATGACTTTTTTTCACCAAGCTCGTTCAAGAGAAGGCAGTCTGGGGAGTAAAAAGACAAGGATGGAAAGAACAGCTTCCGTTTCCTCCAACTGATGATGTTATTGGATGCTGCCATTGGCCATGTGTCGACTTGGAATGAGAATTCGGTGAGAAATACATGCAAGCATCATGTTGTGAGAAAAGAAAATTATTTTTAACTATAACAGCTAGCATGCTTCCTCCAATAAAGAAGAATAACTTGCATTTTATAGCATAATATATGCACCTTTTCAAAGAATACAAACTCCCCACATTTGGTCTGTTCAGTCCTATGAAGCAAGTAGGTTAGAAAACAGGACATGAGCCATATTTCCTATTCATTCCCCATCCCACCCCAGAGTCTAGTCTAGTGCCAGATCCACAAAGCACTCCCTAATCATTCTTTATTATATGAATCTAAATTAGCAGTTGAGATGGAGAGAAATTATGCAGTCAAATATCAGCTAACCTTGGCACAGCTGGAGCCTGGAGCAAGGCTCTTAATTTTAAGTCTTGTGCACTCAATATTTCATCATATGTATTGCCAAATGTGCCCATGTCCAAGGACCACACTGATGCAAGAACAGGAAATACAAGTGTTCTTGGCAATTATCCTGTGCCAAGGGTCATCGATCTTGATGAAGAGTTACTGTTGATTTACCTAAAGTTCAGTAATCTACCAATGAAAGCACTATTAAGAATTGCTTAATGTCAGCACAACCCGCCAGTTAGGGAGAGCTTGGCACATCTGACATACTGGATGGAATGCCCAAGTCCATTTAACTTAGGAAATTTTATTAAAATCCCCAAGACTGGCCAAGCATCAAGGAAGGACGCCAAAGTAGGAAGAGCAGAGCAGTGCTTCTCAAAGCCCTTGGTGTTCACACAAAAGGACTCACTTTTTTTTCCCCTCTCAAAGCCAGTGCCCACCTCAACACTGGCATATGATTTTTTTTTGCGGCTTCCACTGTACTTCATACCTCAATGAAAACCCATGCCACAAGCATCCACCTGCCATTAACAGGAATCTTGCCTTTACTTTATTTACTAATGGTACACACAGCCTTTTAAATGCCTTCCGCTACATGTGTTAGCAGTGTGCCTCTCTGAAACCATTAGTTAGAAATGCAGCGGAGGGCCGCCCACCTTCAATGAGCAATTAAAAAAATAGAGGTTTGACTTTCCTTCTCTGTACCTCCCCCATCCCCCTATACAATGACAGAGTAATACCTTTCACTACATTTGTCTTTTCTTGACTCCTTAACTTTCTCATTTTCATAAAGTGAATCAAGCCATTAACATGTCAGCACTGAGATGTCCTGCTCGGTCCAGCTGTTTTCTTGAGATCCAAATGATTCTAAGTCTCCCCTGAGCCTGAGGCTCTGGGTGACACCCGACACCAACTTATGAGACTTACAGGTGGAGAATGTAGCCAAGCTGTGCCTAGCCTTCTGACCTACAGAAATAATGAGAGAGAAATATGTGTTGAGTGAGGTGCTAAGTTTGGCTATATAACATAGAACGCCACTAAAGCTGGGCATGTAGAGACACAGGACTCGTGCTGGTGAGGTCTCTGTGACTTTGACACAAGCTAGCGTCATCGGGGAAGAGGGAACATAGACTGAGAAAATGCTTCATCATATTGGCCTGGGGATAAGACTATAGGGAATTTTCCTGACTAATGGTTGGTGTGAGAGGGCTTCAGCCATTGTGGGTGGTGCCACCCCCAGGGAGGTGGTCCTGTGCAGGGTTGTATAAGAAAACAAACTAAGGACCATGAGAGCATGCTGGTATGTGATGTTCCTCCACGGCCTCTGCTTCAGTTCCTGCCTTGAGCTCCTGCCTTAGCGTCCCTTGATAGCTGGACTGTGCTCAGGGTGTGTAAGCCAAAGAAGCCCTTTCCTCCCCAAGGAGTTTTTGGTCAGAATGTTCTATCACAGTCACAGGCAGCAAACCACGACATTAAGATATGGACTGATCCTATACATGCTTACCTAAGTTAATTTAATACATTCTGTGCCAGAGCTAGAAACGTCTAGGAGACAACCCTTTGGCAGCTGCCCCTATTTTAAGTTATTTTCTACTCTTCTGTAGTACAGAAACCCCCCTACTTTGAGGCTAGGCCCTTCTAGGGGCAGTTTTCAGTGCCCTCAGCATAAGCACATAAGTGGGTCGATCGGTTGTGGTGTTGTTAAAATGTACTTAATGATAGCCATCACAGCAGTGGGGGACATTGTAAGTCTTGAGGATAGTAGATTAGAATAATGAAACCTAATTATAGCCCAGTGACACAAAAGGGTTCTTTTTTGAAGAGCAGGGGTCAAACCTAAGACACTATTGCTAATTGAATAAACATGTGAGACAGAAACAATGGGTATTTAGATGTGAAAACCCAGGGAGCAGATGAATGGGTGGATTTGCAGGTCTGAGTATTTTTGTTTTTGTTTGCTTGTTTGTTTTTTCCTCCAGAGACAGTCATTTGCTTTATCTGTTAGACCTAGACAGCACTCATGATCATCTTGCCTCAATCTGAACAGCTGTGACTGCAGGTGTGTGCCACTGTTCCCGAGATCTAGGTTCTAATCCCTCTGAACAGCTGTGACTGCAGCTGTTTGCCACTGTGCCTGGAGATCTAGGTTCTAATCCATCTGAACAGCTGTGACTGCAGGTGTGTGCCACTGTGCCCGAGATCTAGGTTCCAATCCCTCTGAACAGCTGTGACTGCAGGTGTGTGCCACTGTGCCCGAGATCTAGGTTCCAATCCATCTGAACAGCTGTGACTGCAGGTGTGTGCCACTGTGCCTGGAGATCTAGGTTCTAATCCATCTGAACAGCTGTGAATTGCAGGTGTGTGCCACTGTGCCTGGAGATCTAGGTTCTAATGCTGGTGGCTTGTCTCTTTCTGGTTTAGAATTAATTTCATCCGGCATGACTTTTGAGCTCAAGACTCAACATTGTGTGCCTACCTTCACTCCATTACACAGATCATGTGCAGAGAAGAGAAGGCAAATAGGTTGCCTAAAGCAACATAGGGGTAAGTCTGGGGTTTCTTATGGGCTAGATGATTGTTTTCTTTGAGATCCTTGGAAAAGGGATATAATTGACTTAACAAAGTGCTTGGGGGATACAAAAGTGGAAGGTGTTGAAAGTTCCAGTGAAGATAGAAAAGCAATACAAGAGCACACGGAGCTCAGGCTCACAGGCAGGAAGCAGCCAGATGTGCTTCAGATTAGAAAAAGCCAAGTCAAAACATCTGGGGAACAATAATCGGAAACAGATATTCTCCAAGTGAGAGCAATCTGGAAAGCAGTAATGTGGTGGGAGACCTGGGCGGCGCCGTTATGAAAACTGGGTTCTTGAAGGCTTGTGCAGCAGACAAAACTGGCTGTGAAGGGTTTGGAAGCCATGGCTCAGCTGAGTCCATTGCTCTTTTGTGAACTCACAGATCTGAAACTGTGCACCTCCAGTCCTTCCTGGCTGTGTCTGAAGATCCCTCTAGATGGGAAGAGTAGAGCTGATGCCCTGAAAAGGAAGAAAAGGGAGGGTTCTGAGAAGTCCTCTCAGGTCTCGGGGCTGCTGGGTCTTGAGACTGACAGCTGTAGTCCCTGGCCAGTTTAGAGCTATGTCAACACAAAGTCCACTCAAACATCATGACCTGAGTGTGCCTAGAAGACCCCAGTCTCTAACACCAGCTTCGTTTTCTCTCTAAATACTGGTAAGTTAAAATAATTACATATAAGATGTTACAAATATACAGAGAAGAACATATAGCAAGCTTCTAACTCAATAAATCAACAAAGTTGGCACAGTTGTGGAATGTTCACCTGCATATGGCACTGAATGCCACTGGATTGCAGAAGTGGCACCCTTTGTCATCTCTTTCTAGAAAAATCACCACTCAGCTAAATCCTAATAGCATACGCCTTCTTGACATTTCTAACACAAACATCTTATAGTTCTTCTCTCTTCACTGGAGATGATAGAATTTTATTACCTGTTTGAGGCTTGGATGCTTATAACATACAAACCTCCCGTGCCTATTTTCTGGCTCCTCTCAACTCTTTCTTGCCGTAGACAAAATTTATTTCCCAAGAAAGACCAAGTGTGTCCTCCAGCTCCTATTTGGAAGATGAGAAACCAAAATCAACTTCAACTTCAGACAGGTCATCCTGTTCTTCCAGCACCAGCATTTCTCATACAGCACATGTTTTCCTGAGGCGAAGCAGATCCAACATGATGCATTATTTAGAGAACTCGTTTTGCATTAGTCTGACTGCCCGGGGCACTATTGATGTGGTGAACTAACATTGCAATGGAAAATGAAAAAACAAAACAAAACTTTCTTGCTTTGTTCGAATGGCTTTGTGATTTATCATAAAAAATTTGATCCATAAATTTAGGCTTTGCCATCCTACCCTCCATAATGGGAAGGAACTTAGGCCCACTTGAATAGCAACAACAAAAGGACTTACTGGGTTATCACAGACTTGAATTAACAGCCAAACAATAAGATCTCAGGCCCAGGAATGAGTGTGAAAAACGTGCATGCCTTCTGTCTATGGGACAGACCCATCCAGTTTAGATTAGTGCTCACAACTAATTACTGGGGGTGGGAATGGGAGGAAGATGAGGTAATGGGGGTGGATTTACTTAGGCTGTGCCTTGGTCTCTCTACCTCAGAGGTGGGTCTGTTACCAGAAAAGGGTCCAAGGAGGTGCTGGCAGACAAAAGCAATAGCCTCATGCTACAAGGGTGACAGCTGAAGCCACCAGATTACTGATGGAAGTAGTACAAGAGAAAAGGAAATGTGGTCTGATAAGGCGGTAACCTTGGTAAGTGTGCTTAAGAAGTCCTGGGTGAGTGACAGTTCTAGAAGTTATGAGAGAGACTTGACTTAAGTACATACCATCTCAAGGGGTAAACTTGTTCACTGGAGCGCCGCGATGTTCCCATTAAAATCCCTGGGCTTCCTGAAGGAACTTGGTTGCTGCGGCTTTTCTCACTCTCTCCATTGGAATCATTACTTCTACAACACGTACTGCTTTCATCTTTGCTGCTGTGATGAAAGTCCCTGATGAAAAGGAATTTAGCTCATAATTGCAGGTTACAGCCCATCCAAGCAGGGAAGTCTAGGCAGCAGGAACCCACAACAGCCGGTTCACATCACATCCACAGTCAAGGTCAGAGAGAAACGAAAGCACACATGACCACTGCCCAACTCACTGTCTGTACTTGTGTATAGTTCAGAACCCAAATCCAGGCAGTAGTGCTACCCACAGTAGGCTAGGTCTTCCCACATCAATCATGTAATAAAGACCATCCTGCACAGACATACCCATAGCCTAGGAATCCCTTACTGAGACTTTCTTCCCAGGTGCCTCTATATTGTATTGACAAAACTAACATGGTCATCAACAATGTGAGGGTTCTCAGTGGCATGGTCTGAACACTAATGTCCCTGACAGATTGTCTATGTTAAAATTCTAACCTCTAAGGAGATGATGTTTAGAGGGGAAGCCTTCAGAAGGTGATGCAGTCAAGAGTACATAGCCTTCATAACTAAGAGTACAGCCCTTATGGATCCTAAAGAGCTCTCTGGCCTCTTCTATTATATGAGACACAGCAAGAAGTGTCCATCCATGAACTATAAAATGGGACTTCATCAGACATAGAGCCTGCCAGCACCTTAATCTTGGTCCTCTTAATGTCCAGATTTCTGAGAAACAAATTTAGGTTATCTAGTCAATACTGTTTTGCTATAGAACCTGAATGAATTAAGGATAACCTTTTCACTGTGGTTGACCAGCTATACATGTTGAATATAATTTTTGCATATATCTACATAAGTGAAACTGGGCTGCAATTTTCCTTTGCTCTGTTTTGCTATGGTAGCTCCCAGAATTCTCAGTCCTTCACCAAAATTTATTGAGTTGCACTTGTGTGACAGCCTTTATGGGAATATATGTGCTAGGGTTAAACAAATACAGTGTGTAGCTGAAAGTTTTCCTGGTCCCGCCCAGCTCCTATGGTCCTGCAGTCCTGCAGCTGCTCAGACCCAAATGAACACAGAGAGGCTTATATTAATTAAAACTGCTTGGCCATTAGCTCAGGCTCACTACTGACTAGCTCTTTCACTTAAACTCAGCCCATTTCTGTTAATCTATATGTCACCACATGTTCTGTGGCTTTACCTGTGTGCCATTACATGCTGCTCCCTGGACAGCAGGCTGGCATCTCCCCTGACTCAACCTTCCTCTTCTCAGAATTCTCCTCTCTGTTTATCCTGCCTATACTTCCTGCCTGGCTACTGGCCAATCAGCATTTTATTTATCAACCAATCAGAGCAACACATATTCATAGTGTACAGAAAGACATCCACAGCAATGGTGAACACAGCTCTGGTTTTTGTTATACTTAGAATTTAGCAGAGAAGAGAGACGATAACAATAACACTTACCATGAGCTCTACCCTCAACATATCATTGTGGACTATGGCTACCATGTGGTACACCAGGTCTCTAGGGTTGACTGAAACTTTGTGCCTCTTGACTGGTAATACCTCCCACCTTGTGACTACCCCCCAGCCCTTCAGCCAATACCTTGACTGTATGAATTTAGTTACATTCACCACAGCATTGTTTTCAATGTCCAAAATGTGGAAACAAACTAAATATACTTAGATGGAAAAATAGATAAAAATATTCTAGTGTATATATGCAATGGAACACTAGTCAGCCTTGAAGAAGACAGGAATTTTACTATTTGTGACAACAGAGATAAAATTTAAAGAAATTATACTAGATGAAATCAGTCAAAAATTCGAATATTCCCTGATTTCATGTATTGCATATGTTGCAAGGTTCTTTTTTAGTAATCACAAAATAATAGATTTGAAAAAGAAATATCAGACAGAAACTCCAGATACCTTAACATCGCCAGTGCCAATGCCAATGAAAGTAGCAAATGCCTGTTAAACTTTACATGTATGCAGCTGGCAAGATGGCTCGGTGAGTGGTGAAATCTTCTACCAAGCCTCGCGACCTGAGTTAGATCCCCAGGACCCCTATGTCAGGAAGAAAAAAACTGAATCTCAAAAGTTGTCCTATGACCTCCATACATGCACCATGGTACTCAGTTATGCACCCAAACACACACACACACACACACACACACACACACACACACACACACACA
>CABHPP010121548.1:0-23286 GCA_902168425.1 Peromyscus attwateri
GAAAAATTGATTGAAATTATTTAATAATAGAATCTAGGAGTCTTTTTCCGCCACTAAAACAGGATAGGCTCGCATTTCTGATTTGTCTAATTATTACTACCCTGCCCAAAAGCCAACTGCATATTACATGTTGCCAGGCTTTTCTGATTAAGCCCACAGGAGCAAGTGTATGTTGATTTATTCTCAGTGGCTATTACAGGCTAGTCTAATCAAAGGAGTTAAAAATTCCTGTCTTAAAATATACCCTGGCAGAGAATCAGAAAATAGCTCTTTAATTCTGACGCTACATTGGCTGTTGAGCCAGGGTGGCATGCTTCGGGGGAAGATAGCTTTATATGTCTAGACTCTGCTTCTTTGACAGTCAGGAAATGGGAACAAATAGTCTTTGCTTCCTTCTAGAAATGGTGCTTGTACTTGGCTTGCTCCTCACCACATCCCGTGGCCTTCTTAAGGCTCAACTTTGAAGCGTTTAATACATTAATTTTTAATGTCCCTTCTTGCCTTACATGTATGGGGTTTTTCAGAGGCTTAATTGCTATGAACAGAACTTGCAGGGACTGGAATTGTGGAGTCAGGAGAGCTCATATCACAGTGTCGGAGTCCAGCAGGTCAGTCCAAGCCCTACAGATGTTCTTACCCCGATTTGGTGGGATGTCATCAGAAGTCTTCTGACTTTGTGTGCTGTGACTTTTGGCCTCTCTTCTAGAATCAGGAAGCCAAAGTACCTGAGCTGATTTCCTGAGTCAAGGCAAGGCTGCACATGTCTTAGTGTTTAACTCTGACACACAGTGATCTGCACACAGCTTTAACTGAGGAGGGTTGACCTAGTGGTCGGTGACCAGGTGTCCAGAAAGCATCATTGGACATATTCTGACTACACTTGCTGAATGGCTCCATGAGTTTGCAAGTTATTTAAATCTCAGGACACTTGATTCTTAAATGTGAATGGAATGCTGTTTTTTTTTTTTTTTCATTTGTCACACCACCAGCTAACATATGCCAGTGGGAAAAAATAGCTCAGAATGAAGCTTTTATTTCTTCATTCACAGAGGTGTTCTCAGAAATAAAGCATATGAAAAACCTTTAGCCTTGACATGCTGTCCATGTCCTCACCTGCGTTTGTTAGCCTCAGGGAGGCCCTTGGGCAGTGTGTACTCCTTATTTCCTGGTTGAGTTATTGATGTTTCAATTTACGAAATACGTTTTCCTTTAGTGTGCTGCTGCGACAGATTGCACTAATATGTGCCCTACTTTTCTTTCCATTGCTGTGATAAAAAAAAAAAATGGCATGGCTGAAAGCAACTTGAGAAGGAAAAGGTCCCTGATCACAGTCTGTCATTAAGGGAGGCTGAGGTAGGAACTCAAGCAGGGCAGGAACCTGGCGACAGGAATGGAAGCAGAAGCCATGGCTTCCTCAGCCTGCTTTTTCATACAACCTGAGATCGCCAGCCCCAGAATGACAGCACCCACAGGAGGCGGGGCCCTCCCACATCAGTTATTAATCAAGAAAATGCCTCACAGACCTGTCTATAGGCAGTCTGATGGAGGGAAGCCTTTTATAATTTGAGATTCCCCCTTTCCAGATGGCTGTAGCTTGTGTCAAGTTGACACACACACACACACACACACACACACACACACACACACACAAATACAACCAGCACAATTTCTCTGCTTCCCTACACTAGTCCCTACATTACCACCATTTGTTTATTTTTAAACACTTTATTTTAAATAAAATCATTTAAGATTGTACATTGACTTCCAAGTCCCAGTTAAGTTTTCTCTCCATTTTTTATGTGAAGTGCTTTGTTTCCAATATCATTAGGATTTGCATAGAATTTTCATATATTTTATGGAAGAGATATTTTCACAATTTGTTCCCCCTCTTTGAATTTATAATTCTTTTTCTGAAGACACCAAGTCCTTTGTCTCCAAGGTTCATCTCATAGTCTGTCTCTTTTAGGATTGGTCCTGTGCACCCTGTGGGTATAATTTCACCTGCATTTTTGTTCCTGTCAACTGACCATAAATCTAGAGACTTGACTGGTTTGGGTGAGATAATTTGTGGCAAGAATACTTCATAAGCACCAAATGATGCTTGTCTGTAGTCCCAGCTCCTCAGGAGGTGGAGGAAGAGGATTGTGTAAGCCTAGGGCTGCAAGGCCACCCTGAGCTGCAGAGAGATCCCTTCTCCAGGAAAACAAAACACCTTTCATAAATAGTGGTTTGTACTTCCAGTTAGAGACATATTAATAACATCGCTAATCAACAGCATTTGCTGTATGCATCTTAATAAGGAACTGAAAAAGAGTGCTAGTCTGTGCAATCCTCCTTTTAGTTATTAGCACTTTTTTTTTTTTTTTTTTTTTAGAGACAGGGTTTCTTTGTGTGGTTTTGGTGCCTGTCCTGGATCTCGCTCTGTAGACCAGGTTGGCCTCAAACTCACAGAGATCCACCTAGCTCTGCCTCCTGAGTGCTGGGATTAAAGGCGTGTACCACCACCGCCCTGCAGCACTTTTTTTTTTTCATCCTGTGTATGTGAATGTAGGGAACATGGTGGGATGCCTGTACAGGAGTGTGTGTGTGTGTGTGTGTGTGTGTGTGTGTGTGTGTGTGTGTGTGCTATAACATGCATGTAGCAGACCCCAGATGCTGTTCATTGTAGCCCACCTCATTCGAGACAGGGTCTCTTACTGCTGCCAAGCTAGAGGGCCCCAGGCCTCCAGGGGTTCTCCTGTCTGCTTCCCATCACACAGTAGGAGCACTAGGACAACAGATGTGTGTTTTCTTGTTCAGCTGTACGTGGGTTCAGGGAATCTGAACTCAGTTCCTCATGCGCGTGTGATAGCTTTCAATATATTGAGTTATTCTTACGATATTAAATTGTCCTGAATTTTGCCAGAACAAACCATTGTAGGATGGTTCCTAAGTCCCTTGGCAGGATTCCTGGTGGACTTTGGTAACTTTCACCCTGACATGACAAGTTGTTTGTAGCTCATTGCTTTATACAAACAGCAGACCAATGAATTCAAAGCCGCCATGGTTCCTTTCAGTGGGATGCCATATTGGAAGTATACTGGGACACAGAGGCCTAGCTGCTGGGTCGGCCCTTGGTTATTGACCCCTTCAGTTGACATTAGGATAACAGGCCTTGAGGTGGCGGGTGGTGGGGGGGGGGGGGTTAAAGAGAGATTGTGGATACAGCCTTGAAGTTTGACAATTGCCATTCTAAAGTCCCATTTTAACACTGTTAACCTTTAGGGCCTGGTAATTTCGGCCCTATTCGAACTACTAGGTTAAACAAATAGCATTTATGAGACATTATTTGGTCCATTCTTCCCTCAGGCCTGGGGGAGATTGGTTCTGAACCAAAGTCTGTGGAACTCAAGTCCTTGATAAAGAATTGCCTAGTGTTTGCATATAGCCTATGCCCAGCCACCCCTCATATACATGATGCCATCTCAGGACTACTTGTGGTACCCAGTACCTTGTAAATGCTCTGTAAATGGTCATTATGGTGGGTTTTCAAGCAGGAATGATGGCAAGGAAAAAGGTCTATGTATCTAGTACAGGTTTAATTTTTCTCGGCGCTTCACGTGGAGTCTGTTTGGATCCATTGAAGCATGCTTGCATGTAGAGCGGCAGCTGTAATTATAATGGCTCGTGTTTTTGAGAGTGAAATAACATTTCATGGTTGTTTAGCTCTGACGAAATTATAGCTGAAATAAAAGGACAAGCTGCGTGGGAGAAGCATCATGGGTCACTATGCTGTAGCCTTCTTACTTTGCATCTGAAATGCTGGTAATGATACAGTGTGTAAGGAATTGAGTTCACTGTCCACCAGTGCCTCTTGGCTCTGGCTGTGTCTCTTAGCTTCCTTAAGCTCCACTTCCCTCTGATCTAGATCGGTAACTGTAATTCTCTTGTTGCTTCGGGAATGGGATAAGGTGTATGCTGCCTAGCAGAGTGGCTGTAACTGGTAATGCTCATCACCAGAAAAGCTTCTAAAGGGGAGACTAGGAAAGAAACACTGGAAATAAATGTTACACCCATGAAGAAAAAGGAAATTGTGTTTCATCTTTTTCAGAGTCTTGCCAAATATCGCAAACCCCGGACATAGTGAAGGAGAAAGAAAACAGAGGGATTTTCAGCTTTTTCCAACGCAGTAAGAAAAAGCGGGAGCAAGTAAGCATTTTCATGCAGCATGTTAAGATGCTTAACAAGTATTTTTTAAAGTGGTTTTTATTTTGATCATAAACAGGCATTGCCTTTTGATTCTCTATTAGACTGCCAGCGCGCCTGCAACCCCGCTAGTGAGCAAGCACCGCCCATCTTTTACGAGGTCCAACACCATTTCCAAACCCTATGTTTCCAACACACTGCCCTCGGACGCGCCCAAGAAGAGGCGTGCCCCGCTGCCCCCCATGCCCACGTCCCAGGGCTCTGCACAAGGACAGGAGAGGCGTGCTTCGTGCGTGGTGAGATCCACCAGTGTGGACGACACTGACAAGGTCTTCTGTTTCTTTTGTTTTATTTTTCCAAGTTGATGTAGGGAGGTATCTGTTATTCTCTAACTTGTTCTTTTCCACATAGATTACTGAGAAAGAAAGTTATTAATATGCACTCAGTGGAATAGTTACCGACCAGGTTGATGGAAAAAGGTCATGCATACTTCTGCCATATCTTGAATAAATGTCAGCTTTAAGGAGCTTCCATCCTCAAGCTAATGCATGATGATATAAATTCCGTCTTGCTTTACTTCATCTCAGCCAGGATCTCTACACTGGTTGAGTGTATTAGGAATTAATTGCATATCTTCAACACATACCTTTTAAACAACCACAGGGGTCTGTATGTCCCATTCTTGCATTTCTAACCTTTGGTATCTTCAGAGATTCTCCAGGGGAAATCCTGGTGTCTACTTGATCTATCAATGCTGATTTTTAAAACAAGCCTTTTAATAGACTATACTGCTGATTTACTCATATTGTCTATCCAGAGAAGATGTTCTTCATAAACCTTTATCTCAATTTACGAAAAAACGAATATTTGTTTATTTTAGTATGAGTGTGTGGGGTATGTGTGTGGCGTGTGGAGGTTAGAGAACAGTATGTGTGTGTATTCTGTCCTTCCAGCATTCCGTCAGCTCCAGGGATTGAACCTGGGTCATCAGGCTTGGTAGAAGGCCCCTACCCCTTTACCAGCTAAACCACCTCACCAGACGACCTCAGTTTAAAATAAAAAATATTTAATACTAAAGTTTTGCAGAATATATCTTTTTGTGAGATCCATTTGTCTAAACGTATCTACGCTTCCCTTGGCTTTATTCAGGTGGAGCATAAGTGAGATTTAGGTAAATGTGATGGAATGTAACACCATCTATTTTATTGTTTATAGTCAGGTGGAATAATTTCAATGTCATTGAGAGTAAAATGTATTTTGAGTTACTTAGACACTGAGTGGTGGGTGCCCCAGTATTGAAGTTGAAGGATTTTTACTCCCCCTGGATGGTTAGTAACTCAGACAGAGAAATGAATTCTTTAAAAACTTAGTGTTTTCTTATCTAAGTTAGCACTGTGGCATGAAGATCTCATCTAACAAAACAGAAGGGTAATTGCTTCTCCCCCTGAGAGATTCATTTGCTGACACGACTTGCCGAGTGTCCGTGCTGTAGTCGGATGGTGGTTCACAGAACAGGAGATCTTTGTGTTTGGTTAAATGTGTGTGGGAGCACAATAGTTGGGTGAAAGACTCTGCTCGGATTCCAGAATGTCAAGGATAAAGGCGTGCTGGGGCCTGAGCAAGAACCAGACTGCAACTAAGCAAGGAAGACAGGACAAGGCTGGTCCTTAAGACCTCCCTTTGTGTTTATCACCCCTTTCTACGTCTTTATAGGAACAATAGCCTTTTGAAGGTTATTTCGATGTTAATTACCCTAAAACTGAAATACAAGAATGGAAATTTTTATACACTCGTGTAGCTACCAGACTATTCTCTCTTTTATACAGAAGTTACCTCTATTCCAGCTGTCCTCATTCAAGACACCCCTGTAGCTTTCTGTGCGCTTCAGTTCCCGAAGAGTCTGGATCAGCTAACTGTCTGCCTCTTACATGCCTGAGTCGCGCCGCCAGCAACCTCATGGAAAGCTGGTGCTTTTGATTCTCACCCTCCACTCTGTGACCACTTGGTGCCCTGTGTTAAGTCTTTTTTTTTTTTTGGATATTTCCTTTGGGAAATATCACACATTTTTTCGCATTTTTCTGATTATTTTGTCTTTTGATCTGGACATCTGGGGAGTTCTTTGATGTATTGTTCAACAGGAACCAGAATTATTTGTTTTTCCCGAGAGAAGCTGAAGAACCGTTTTTTTGTTTATTCATTACCAAAACCCTTAATGATTAAGCTGGGGTGGTGTTTGTCTGTGTGGATCTACTCATGGACACACTTGAACTCATGCCTTCTCAGGCATCTCAGCACTCCCTATTTTGAATTTGATGTGACAAATAACCCTTCATTTTTAACTCTTCCTTTATCTTGATAGTCTCCTTATAACTTACAAGTTCCCCCCCCCCTTTAAATAATACAATTACTTTCTTTATCTATTACCCATTTTCTGTACTGGCCATACCTGAATCTATGGTCTTAAGATACTTTCTCTACTTAAGAAAGGATATTCATTTTGTTGTTGTTGTTGACTCTTTGATTGGATCTCAGTTATATTGGTTTGAATAGTGCCGCTCTAAGAGTTGTATTCAGATCCTAATGTAACCAGGGTGCAGATTCTAAGGTTTAGAATCCATGAGTCGTTTGTAGGCCCCTGGCTCCTCTCCTTGCCCCCACTGTTCTTGTTTAGAAACCCACCCTGTGCTTTCCTACCGTTTCTCCTCATAGTGCCTTCTGGTAATAAGAATCCCACTTCTCTGGAAGCCTGATGCCATTTTGCTTATCTACGTATGGCCCTCTGACTCTCTTTCCTTAAGCCTTAATGCTTGTAAATATGACTTGACTTAGAAATAGAGGGTGTGCATATGGATTTCAGTTTGGAGGTGCCACCATCTTGTTTTAAGGTGGGCCCGAATGCAAAGGCTAGGATCCTTATAAGATGGTTCACACAGCATGGAGGCAGAAGAGAAGGCTGTGTGCAGACCCAGGCCAAGCTGGGTGTTCTGCCTTACAGGAACACTGGAAGCCACCAGAGACTGCAGCAGGCAAGGGTAGGGAGCATGCCTCTCCACATGCTCTGATTTCAGACTGTTGGCCTTTGGAATCCTGTTTTAAGCCATTGTGAGTTTTTATAGCATTCCTAAGAAACCATTGTGCCAACTTTGTAATTCCAATCTTCATATTCTTGCTGTTAAATTTGAACACATGAATACTTATCATTGTATGGAAATCAGCACATCTAACATGCAACTCTGTTTTTACCCTGTATTCAAAGTTCAGAATCATCCTGGTGTGTATTTTATAGTTTTCATGTCTATTACAGACCAGGATTTCATTTCTCTCCCATTCTTTTTGCTCATATCATTTCCAGAGAAATCCAGAGTAGATGCCAGAAGAGAATGTGCTTAACCTATCTTCATATTGCTCTCTGTGTCTGACTGCTACATTTATGTTTCTTATTTACCATTTCCCAGGTTAGAAACTGTATAGACAATCAGTTTTAGGTCTTAAGTTCATCTATTGACTGATGACAATTTTCCTTTTTTTTTTTTTTCTTTTGAGACAGGTTTTCTCTGTGTAGTTTTAGTACCTTTCCTGGAAGTCACTTTGTAGCCCAGGCTGGCCTCGAACTCACAGAGATCCGCCTGGCTCTGCCTCCCGAGTGCTGGGATTAAAGGCGTGCACCACCACTGCCCGGCTACAATTTTCCTTTTAAACCTCCGTTCCTTATCAATTTCAGGATACTCTGAACTCTAAGCAGGGTATTTGAGTCATTGTTACTCCTGTGAAGTCTCGCTTCTCATCCTTTTAGAAGGGAATGATGCTGCCTGTCTTCTGTATTCCCACTTCTCCACAGAGTTGATCCCTGATGAAGAATGGTCTAAAGAGAATAATCATTGCTTTCTCTGAATTTGTCTTGTGGGTTTTAATTTGTGTGTGCCTATAGGTAGGATACTTATAATTAACTCTTGAGTTGATATTGTTTATATTCAAATATTCATGAAGTTCAGCGGAACGTATCTGTTTATTAATGAATGTTACTTATTTTGTTGTTACTGTTTTAAATTTTAAATAAAAACTATAAACTGTAATGAAATATTATACATCTACTTGAACAATTTGGTTGAAATTTTAACAAATGTTATTTTTTAAGTCATTGAAAGTAATAGCAATGAAATATGAAAACATAAAGAAAAAAAATATGTATGACCAAAGCTGCTATTGCTTGTGATGCAGCATAAACCACCAGGGTGTGCTGTTTAACAGAAGTACAGCATTCTAATTTTTCCATTTTTACCCCCAAAGCATCTTAAGAAAGAAAAAGAAAATGTTGAAATGGTCATATTACGTTATAAATTCTTATTTTGTTTGGTAAAGTGACAGGAATGTAAAATAGAAAGGTAGATATTAGTAATGCATGAAAAATACTTATGACGAACAATGTTTTCATTTGCACCTTTGGTTCATTTTGGTCCCCTTTTAAGTAGTCCCTGGTCTAGTGGTCACCTTTGTTAGTCAATGCTTACGCTAAATATATGTTTTTGAAACAAAAAGTATTAACCACATCTCTTCTACTTTTGGCTTTCATATTTAATAATTTGCCTCATTGTTATGGGACATTTCTCAACATTGGCAAATTGAGGTACTTGGAGAGTGAGTCTGGAACATAAACTGGAATTTTTCACATAACTGGCTGTTGATTTGCAATCTAATTTTGACAGCTGCTTGTGCTCTTCCCAAAAGTGCTCATTAAAGATCCAAGTTAACAGAGCCCTCGATCCTGACCTATGGGGAATTTCTGCATTGAACATTCCAGCTAAAGAATAAGTCTTCCTGCAACTCCATTGAAGTCACTGCTAGAATGTCTTTTTCATGTTCACAAATGTTTCTATCCACTTGAGCATGATTTTCAGCCCCATGTTATTTTCTCTATAAAGGTGAATATATTACATTCTATGAAAATGTTCATTTCAAAATGAATTTCCAATTGGAAGATTGCTAGCAGTTTTTCCTGGAACTTTCTGAATGTTTTGTTAAGCAGGTTTTTTTTTCCCCCTAGTGATTTGAAATGCCATTTGTGTTATGAGGTATATGGTATTCAGCCTTTGTTGTTATATGTATGAACAGTAACACTGTATTCCTATATGAAATGTATATAACCATATACAGTCAGATTGCTAAACATAATGGCATTGACTTAAAGTAATACAGAATTTTGGAATTAAAGCTAAGTGTAGGAATCCGATTCCTATACCCCATTTACTGTCTGTTGGAAACACGTTTAACAAAATCTGTAGGCAGATGATGCCTTGTCTCTTAGGCCAGTTAACCTCTTGGGCTTCTTTATGTTTCAAGTGGAAGTAGAGGGCTTGAAAAGAAATTGTTGGAAATTTTGACCCACAGAATTCACAAAACCTTTGGAGAACCTTTCACTTGCATATTTGGTGTAGCTTTCCTGCTTAGAATCCCAGGCATACAACAATGAACAGCTTTCCCCCTGGCTGCTAGCATGGTGCATGACCTCCTTTGGGATAGGGTTGTGGCTGAAAGCACAGTAAAGGGATGAGCTCTACTGGGCATTTCATTTGGTCTCAATTTGCATGCTGCTACAGAAAACGGTCAAATATTGAGAAACTGAGACTTCTTGCCATCTAATATTATGCAAGTGAAATTTAATACCCAGAGTATTAGTTTTTAAATAGCTGGCTAAATTTTTTAGGAATGCTTCACATTCCTCTTTTACCCAGTTTTATCTTTTTTCCCACATAGTGTGGTTTAAAAGCAGATGCTGTACTAATGAAGTAAGTAAACATCTGTTTTTATTTTACTTGGTGAATTTTAATTCTAGTTATTTTATGCAGAGTAATTAAGGTTGTATTCCCCTGTTGTAATAGATGAGGTATTTGTACTCATTAAGAAATATTCCTCTTTCTGCCCTTTCTTTTCTGTCCGGGTTATCATGTAACACTTTGCTTTCCCCTCCACTCTCCTCTTGTATTTATTGTATGGAAAGTGGACCCCACACATAGTTCTACAGTTGCCTAGGAACAGTGGTTACCATGGCATTTGCAGCTTGATCTACAGAGTACATCTGGCTATACTTCCAAAACTATGAGTGGGTTAATTCATCTGAAAAATGTACCATCGCAGTATAATACTTAATCTTGGCCTGGTATAATGCACATTATTTCTTTGTAACTTTCCTAAGACTTATTCACAAATCAGCCACTAAAAGTAAAGCTACAGTGCTTGCTTATGGATTTATTTTTAATAGTCCAGGCGAAGTTCTACATTGACCATTTGTAGACGGAATACACAGTCCTCTTCCTGGGCTATCAGTGAGAAGACAACGTCTCTTAAGCTTTGCACTGAGGTCACAGCAGAACGCTGAAGTCAGAGGTGCAGGGTTTGCTTAGCTGCCCTCCTAGAGTGGTGCAGCAGTAGACTTCCTCTTCTAGTAAGCAGCATGCATCAGCAGAAGGCAGAGCAGATAAACATAGCCGTGGGCATAAGTTTATAGGGAGGGCACCTGGGTAAAGCTTGCTCTACAGCTTTGGCTTCCTGTCTGGGCTGAATTGAAATGCCCCCCAGTGCATTACTTTGGTTGGTGCTTCCGTCTGGCATAGGTTCTAAGCTCGGCTCATCTGTAGTGTTTTGTCTTCTCCTCACATGTCCCTGGAATCATGTCTGTCCAGTGTGTTGTGATTACAGGCAACCGTGGTAACCACCCTTTCTTCTTCCCCTTGACTTTGAGTCCTAGGCTCTACTTCCTTCTTGTTCATAGATGTCCTGCTGAGCTCGGCTCTCATCGTTTGACTTAAAAATGCTAAAACCAAGGATTGTCACTCATCAGCCTTGATTCCATAAATACATTTCAGTGAATGATGAGTGAGCAGGACTGACGAAAACACTGATTGGTCTCAAGAAGAGGAATGTGAAAGTCTGTCAAGGGCACAGCAGAGGCCTTCAAATTTGTCATTTTTTTCTTTGCACAGGAATGTGGATGTAAATGGGAGGCTACTAGACCTGGGCACGTCCTGTGTCACCTTAGTCTGTAGCTAGAGTTTTCCTGCCTGGCCCACAGTCAGGATAAATCTCTCTCACCTGCCAGTCCCACAGCCGCTCAGACCGAACCAAGTAAACACAGAGACTTATATTGCTTACAAACTGTATGGCCGTGGCAGGCTTCTTGCTAACTGTCCTTATATCTTAAATTAATCCATTTCTATAAACCTATACCTTGCCACATGGCTCGTGGCTTACCGGCATCTTTACATGCTGCTTGTCCTGGCAGTGGCTGGCAGTGACTCCCTCCGCCTTCCTGTTCTTTTAATTCTCTGTTAGTTCCACCTATACTTCCTGCCTAGCCACTGGCCAATCAGTGTTTTATTAGCAACACATTTGCCATACAGAACATCCCACAGCACTTCCCCCCCCCCCCTTTTTTTTTTCAAAAAGGAAGGTTTTAACCTTAAAGTAAATTACATATAATTTGGGAATTTGGGCGGAGCGTCTCTTACTACTTCCTGCTGGAGGGGGGCGCTGTATCTTATGGGGACACAAAGAAAATTTTAGAATTATGGAGTAGTCCGTGAGAGTGTATCGTCTGAGCCAGTTGCCTTGAAACGGTTCTGGATGTTGGATCATCTGAGCCATGGTGTCATCGGAGACCTTTTAGGTGGTCTTGGCTGGTCAAACCTGATGTATCTTAATCTGGAACAAATCCATAGCCTCTGGCTTTCTGTGGAAACAAAATCAGAGCTTCCTTTCCAAAGCAACATATCTTTACATTAGTCTCTCCTCGTTGTTCTGTCTTGTTCTTTATCCCTCTCATTTCATTTCCATCTACTTTTTCATCTTCACTGAATGTCTCCATTGCTGAGCTTTCTCCTCTAAGGAATAAGGTTTTGTAACTAAGTTTCCCAGAATCGTCGACTTCTTGTGTTGCAGAATTCTGTTAAGTCTGGCTTTTTACCTGATGAAAGTGCTCTGTGGTGTGGACCTTTGGCCGATCATAACCAGGTTATATTGCCTACTCCTGTTGGAAGATTTCTGTTACCCAAGTGACATGTAAGGCTTCATACCTGGCATCTCTCTCTCTGCAGTGACTGTAACCCACGTATCCATACAAGCACCTCGCATTACCACAAAGAAATGGAGGGCTTAAAGTGTGAGAAAGATGTTTCACTCACTGAACTTAGTGACTAGAGGACTCAAATGTCATTATTCACTAATAATGAATTTTATACTAGATATGGTCGATACAGATCTTGTGACCAACTCAGCCACTTGGAATTCCCTGGAGGGCCTTAACTTTAATTAGGAGCAAAAAGCTGCAAGCTGTTGGTGGTAGTGCCACTTGGAACACCCGCTGGTTGATCCAGCTCCTATCTTGTTGGCTTCTGTCATAGTACTTACCTCCGAGGGTTGATAGGAGTGGCGTTCAAGTTGGCAGAGCCGATGGCTGCTCACGGTGTGGGATGAAGGGCTGCAGGCCCTGGACCAAATGTCTCCTGAGTCCTCCTGCTCCGCACAGATGGCTGATACTTGATCTGTCACTTCTGTTTCTCCACTCCTTCCCTCTGACAGCATAATCTGAGTTGATCCTGACAAGGTAAGGCTTCCCGTGCTATCAGTGAGGACTCCGAATATGGGCCTAAATTGAGAGTATGAAAATAGAGTATATAACATTCTAGGTGCTTCCCTTTTTCAGAGAAGAAATGAATAGAGAGCAGAGATTTCGGGTCTTTGGAAGAAGCATTTCCATATTTCATCCAGAAATAGCAGTTTATTTTTAACCTGCTTCAATGACAAATAAACAAGTGGCATTTATATTTCCAGTCAGTGTAAGGCCAGTTCTGATTATACAGGTATAAAAATTACACACGAGAAAATAAATAGTAAAACCTCAAAGGGATGACCAGTGTTTGTTAGAATTGACAGCAACTTTTCTTTTCTTTATCCCACCTCCATTTAGGCATTGTTTATATTTCACATGCAGTTATACTGATTTCACTGTTATAGGAGAAAAACTTGCTTACAGAGCTTACGTACTTTGCAAATTCAATACCTTATATTTCTATATTCCATTAATTATAGCATAATAATTATCTTTAAATAATTGGCATTTAAAACCAACTTGTATGTCTTAAGTGGTAAAATTATTTTAGGGATCTTCCACCAAGAGTTTAAAACTCAACCCTCAATCATATATGAAGTTGAGACATTGGGACATATGCATGGTATATTTGGATAAGCCTAATGTCAATCGTAAGATATTTAATACATTTTATGCTGTTGAATAGGTTAGCTGAGGATAATATGAATCTCTCCTATTAAAGGGAAATGCATTTAAGACTAAAGATCTTTTCAAATTAATTTTTAAGTTCCCCCTAAACCCACCACTCCCCAAACATGAAAATATTCTTAAGAGCAGAGATAATCCAAGATCTCATAATAGAATAGCAACATCACTGGAGTCGGGCTGCTCTGTTTCTGTTCGGTAAGTCGTTTTCTCCCTGTATTCATGATTCATGCAGGATACACTTCACTGCCCCATGTCAATGATGTGCCTGTGATTAATGTGTAAGCCAATAGTGTCTCCAGTGCTAGCCCTGCTGAGTTCGGCCTTCTGTTAGATTTCATTCCTTCTGAGTGAGTGAATTCTAATCCTGATGTGGATGCAGGTGGACTATGCCATGGTTTTCCAGCTGACCTTACCACTTTCTTTCATCTGCGTGTTCTATTTTTCCTTGTAATATTTCCCTTTTCACAGGTCATAAAGTTTGGAGGTGTGTGTTGCTGTTTCAGGTGCAGGATTGCTAATAGCACCTAGCCTTATCAGTGGCTTTAACTAGAACAAATAATTGAGTAGCTAATGATTATCTAAGGCAGGTTCTTCTTGGGAGTTAGAAAACCTGTTTTCTCATTTTGCAAACCTTTTAGACTTAATAACTTAGCCCTTCTTTTAAAAGTTCAATCATAATTTGACTGAAGGAAATGAATTTTGATGGCAAAACTAAAGAGTTGTAGGTAGTTAATTCTAATTAAACATGCTTATCGTATATGTATATCTTATAGTATACATTTATCTACTCATTGCCAAGATTTACCAAACTAGTGTTAAACCGTAACGGTTATGAAAGTCTCTCATGGTATGACGAGGTGATGTAACAGCGGAGATTTTCAGGCAGTGGGTCTGGCATATGCAGTAAGCTAAGCCTGGGTGCAGAACATAAGCCCTTTTGGGTTTTAGAGTTGATTCTAAGACAGATTCCAGTAGAAGTCCACTTCCACTCTCACTAAAGCTAGATGATTTTAAATGCCCCCATTTTATAGCCATAACTCTCTTCCTTGCTTCAGTAGCTGTTTTCTTATTTATAAAGTAACATTCATAGCCTAAACATAGACAAATGTAGTAGTGCCCGCTAATGTCTATGTAGCATGTACTGTGTGCTAGGCATTATTCTTCCTGTACACACAGATGCCATTTGGGTAAACCAGTTCCTGTTTGACATAGGTACTTTTGATGGTTAATGTGGTTACTTTCCATGTGTGAGAGAGCTGAAGTTCTCAAGACAGTAAACAGCATGTTTCCTGGTTGAGCCCATAATACTGACTTCAAATCCTGTGTGTTAGTAACTATTAGAGTCTGTCATCTTCCAAATTGAGAGCACTCTGTACACCTCTTTTCAATTAGATAAGTTCACATTTAATAATACTGAAAAAGTGGCTGGTCACCTTGGAAGCTTACGTGTTTCCTAAGTAATTGTAGTAGTTCTGCAAGTCTGCTTTCCAGGGTTTGATATTCTTGACTTCGGAGCTTCTCCAGTCTTGTGTCATATAGTTGACATAAATGTTTAATAGTTTTCTTGGCTACAAGTTGTCAAATACTGAAGTCTTCTAATTTGCATGCCCCCTTTCCGTGAAGACTTGGGAGCAAAAGATATATTCAGTAGATGAAAGACTTCTCTTCGTCAGGGTCCTAGGGTTTTCACCATGCCTTATGAAAAGTAGTGCTTGAGTCAACATAAAAGATCTTCAGATATGATGCTAGACCTTAGTTTTCTTTGACTGTATCCTGACTGACTGTAGTTCTTCGCTGAGAAGGCTCTTTATGGCAACCAATCACCTCTTGTCTCCCTATCTTATAAGACAGTCAAATATACAAATCTACTTTCTTGAAGGCTTAACATTAATCTCATTCATATGTCAAAATGAAATATGTCTTCCTGTCATCAGCTTATTGCTGATCATCTAAAGTCACAATTCTTACTTGTTCAAAATTCCTACCTTTGGGCCATTTGCATCAATTCTCACATTTGCATTTTTTTTGATCATTAAAGTTAGTGAGTTTCACCACACTTACCACATAGTCTGTGGTTATGATAGGCCTTCAGGTCTAGCCTTTGTGACTTAGTAACAATCATGTTTTCCCGTTAGCGCCCTTGATCCAACCTGCATCTTTAGAAATTTGTGTTTCTTTCTGCTTTCTGTTCAGGCTAATGGGTGGCTCTCACAGGATAAGGTTATAAAACACTTCTAGGGTGTCCGTGTTTTCCCCTTTCAACTGGCTTCATAAATAGTACTGAAAAAAATTTAAACCATTTATAAAACTGCAGTCTCATGTTGATGTGTTTTAAATTCCCTACCCCTAGAAATGTAAATATCATGTCCAAGAAATACTAGCTTGCTTTTAAGATCTCCAGACTGATAAATGAATCTGTGCGTATTCTGTCTTTAAGTTACAGATAGGTTCGTATAAATTTGTGAGCCTGTGTAGAAAAATTCCTCCCTTTTTTATTTCTGTCTTCAGTTTTATTAGACTCCTCTGCCTCACGTTTAAGAGCTCTGACTCCAGCCACATGCTTTTGCCTGAGAAAATTCCTGTCATGACCGCTTTTATCAGGTGATAAAAGGGACCCCCTCAGTGACAGTGATGGGGCATGGCAGCCTGGGGGTGAAAGAGTTTTATTATACAACCCTGGAAGCAATCAGTCAGAACTCTAGGAGCATGGGACCAGAAGGCCAGCCCCAGTTGCTCTTGCTTCCTGCTGCTCAGAGTTACTTATTGTTTACTTACTGTATTCCCACCGATGAACCCGGACTGCGGTGGGAATGGTGTGTCTTTATCAAAAGACTTTATCAAAAGAAGTAAAGTCATCAAGAAATGACTTCTAATTCTATGAGGGAGGAAGGAGAGGAGTAGTGTTTGGTAAGGACTGGCTTAGGTTTGGCTGTAGGTATTTTACCAAGTGGTATGGAAGTTTAGTTATTGGCTACCTCAGAGGTCATAGTGGTGCTACACAGTCCTGGCTCCTTTGTAAAAGGAGTGGGTAGAGAGATCTGTGTAGCCAAGTGCCCACTGCTATAGAGCTCATTGTTCTGTCCCCATGAGATGTCTTTAGCACCTGATGCAGATGCTAAATCAACCCTTTTTATTTTCTTGCCTGGTGTTGGGAGGCTCCTTTGGGAAAAAAATTAAAAATTCTGAAATAGTAAATTTGTTAAAATTTTCTCAATTAATAGCAAGGTACAAGGATTGAAATTTTCCTATGAATTTGTTCACAACCCTTTAGTGTACTTAATTATCCTGTAAGATTAGATTGACCCAAGATAATACACGCATTCCTAAAGTTCACCTCTGCTTCTTACTTATAATATCTACAAAACTTCAATGAGCCAGACATTGGTGTTGAAATACAGCAGTGGGCGTAATTAGGGAAAAAAGTCCCTGCCCTTTTAGTCTGGGGGGTGGGGGGGGGGGGGGAGGGATTGATATGGAACAATTCAGCCAGCTCTGTAGTATGCTGGAAAACTATTCAATGCTGGTCTACAGGCATCAGGCTGGCAAGCAGGTGTGAGCTGTTGGGAGTTGGAGTTTCACTGGGGAGGTGCTATTTGAGAAATAACCAGCAGAGAATGAGGGATATGATACTGTGTTGTCAAAAGAGAGAGAGTTCTAGGCCCAGAGAACAGCAAAGGTAACCACTCTGAGATAGTGAAAGCAAGAAGACAGTGTGGCAAGGACAGTATGGCTGATGTGAGTCAACCATCCTTGGAGAAGGAAATTATTAGAGAGCTCTTGGAGCCATATTATCACTTAGAATTTTTTTTTCCTGGGCCAACTGGAAAGTCATCATTGGACTTTGAGTAAAGGGGCTTCCTGTGGTGTGCATCCTAACAAGGCGTTGATGTGTTAAGAAAGGTCAGTAGGGAAGTATAAAATTAAGTCAATTTAGAAGGTTTTCAGTGATTCAGAGAGGGACAGAAGTCATCTGGGTGCTGGATGTTAAGGGGAAAGCCAACAGACCAGAGGCAGTGTAGGTGGAGCGAGGAGATGAGGCAGTTGGAAGATGGATGCAGGGTTTTCTCTTTGCTGATACTTCTGAAGACTATGCTGATGGTGGAGAAGTGGTGATTATCAAGAACTCAGGTGTAGACATGCTAACATCGAGTATCTTTAAAACATTTAGGGAAGAAAGAACAGGGATCTAGGATGGAGTCAGGAGTTTGGGATATTATATAAGGAATACTTAAAATCAAGACAATCATGGGATTGCCAGGAGAGTGAATGTAGACACTAAAAAATGAATTATATACTGTGAGGGAGTCCCAGAGATGTTCTTCAGGACATGAACAGTAATGAGCAGCAAAATGGAGTAGCTGGAGCGTGGTGCCCCAGGAGTAAGGAAAGGTTTGAATAGCAGTGGTCAGCTGTGCTTAGTGCTGCACAGGTCAGTGACTATTATTTATGATCAAGTTTGATAATTTTTTTTTTTAGCAAAAGTATTAATGGATCAAGGGTTTGGAAAAATTTAATTGGAAGGACTTCAGTACAAAATAGGATATTGAACTATTTATACAACTTCGTGAAACAGTGTTCCTATAAGGGCATAAGCCCAGATAAGATGGTAAGGCAGTTCAGCCAGCCTGCTAAGAAATGCTTGTTCTGGAGTCTGCAGTCACCTGCTGTGGGGCCACAGGGGATGCTTGTGCACAGTGACCTCTAAGGACTTGCCTCTCTGTCTGTCTGTCTGTCTGTCTATCTATCTATCTATTGATCGATCAATCAATCAAGCGATCAATAGATATATGTTACAAGTTGCCTTCTGACCTCCACATGTACAATGTAGCACAAATTTGTGTAACACAGGCACATATGTACACACACACATATACACATACACTAAGAAATGTAAAAAAATTAAAGAGCTGATTCAATCTATGTTTTTGGTACAAATATATATGTTAAAAGCCTGTAAAAAAAATCTACATGTGACATGGAAGTGAAAAAGAATGGGGAAGAAGGACGTGTGCGTGCGTGTGTGTGTGTGTGTGTGTGTGTGTGTGTGTGTATGCATGTATATATGTATATGTGTGTGTTACTTACATTTTTAAAATGCCAGTCAGATATTTTATTTTTTTGTGGTTTTCAGCATTTTATTTTTAATTTTATTAGGTACAATTATGACGTTCTTGAGTAAAGTGTGCTTTAGTTGATTCTCCTCTCCATATGCTATGCTCTTGGCTCCTTTGCTTTCCTGATGGCTTCCTTCCCATTCTCCTTCCTACTGCACTGTCACACGGAGATTTTGTTACATGGTTTTCATGTATATCTTCATACCGAGAAACATAGATTGAGTCAGCTCTTTAATACTTTTTGCATTTGTGTATGTGTGTGTGCGCATGTGCACACACCTGTGCTTCCCTGTTCATATATGTGGGGAGGCCAGAGGTTAGTGTTAGAGGTCTTCCTCTTTTGTGCTCTAATGTTTTTGATACAGGGTCTCTCACTGAATCCTGAGCTCACCAGTTGGTTTGACTGGCTTCCCAGGGGGACTGTGATCCACTCGTTTCCTCTGCCCCCTCCAGACACTGCAGTTACAGATGTGGGAGGACACTATGGGGGATGTGGGACACCATGGGGTTACAGATGTGGGACACCATGGGGTTACAGATGTGGGACACAATGGAGTTACAGATGCAGGACACCATGGGATTACAGATGTGGGACACTATGTGTGAGTTTTAAGTTGATGCTAGGTATTCAAACTCAATACCTTATGTTTGTGCAACAACACTACCCTCTGACTCGTCTTCCTAGTCCCTTCCATACTGTTCTTTGCATCTAATAATTTCTCCAGAACTTTTTTCAAAAGTTAGCTTTTAATTGTGTCAGTTTGAAGTCTTGTACACTGGAGACTGTGTGTCAACCCCATCATAGGATAATTTTTTTTTTAGAAGGGCCATTTGTTTCTGTTTTTTTATGTATCCATCTCCTTGTCTACCATCTGTACATGGCAGATGCTCTGTAAATATTTTCGAATGAATGGCTCTTGTGGTTTGTTTTATTTGACATGTTTGCTATGGAGATCAGGGCAATCCTGAAGTTTGTGATTGATTTCTAAATGTAGGATTCTTTGGCCATTTTGTTTTCTGCAGAGTTCCACTGACGGGGTCATGGTGAGGACAGGGTCACTGCAGCTCGGTAGCTCGTCAGTAGGAACTTTGTCTCTGAAAAGAACGAAGCGAAAAGCACCCGCCCCACCTTCGAAAACACCCCTGCAGCAGAATGATGAGAGCAGCCCTGCATCTGATAATGGTATTATCTTGTGAACAGTTCGTTGGCTTTGGCTTTGGGTTTTAATACAGTCAGTTAAAGCAGTGTGAGTCATAACATTTGTTTTTCTCCTTTTAGACAGGCTTTCACTGTATATCCTTAGCTGGCCTAGAACTCCCTAATCAGACCAGGCCATCGTCAGACTCACAGAGATCTGTGTGCTTCTGTCCCTGAGTGCTGGGATTTAAGATGACTCATGCTCTCTCTCTCTCTTTCTAAAAATATATATATATATATATATATATGCATATATAAAAATTGTATTAATATATGTATATATATTGACACTAGGCTTTTAAAATAACCTGATTATTATTGCTTAACTGCTTTTGAAGTCTTCAATGAAGTATGACAAAATTTTACCACTTCATTATTGTAATGAGCATGTGGACAGTGTGCAGCTTTATTCAGAAGATACTGTGATTCCGGGTTTGGCTATATAGAAATGAGGATGGAGGGTGAATGTAGTCATTTCACAGCTGGTAACTTAAATCTCATCCTTCCTGGATTAAGTAAAAGCAGGAAATTCCTCGGGAGCTGTTTCTCATCTGAGTGTGACTTTTTATCAGTGTTGTTGCATCTTTCAGCCCTGCCTTCAGAAGATGGAATTTCTCCAGACAGCACTTTGGAAGCAAACTCTCCTGAGGGCCTGTCCAGCCCAGGTATGCCTGCCCCCCATCACTGCACACTGCAATTGTGAAGGAAAGAAATGTCTTGACGGTTGAGAAATGAATAGAACTGGAATTCCAGCTCCTCGTACCGAGAGAGATTTGAATTCTTTGGTGTCCTTTCCCCACAGTTGTGCTATGAAACAAATCCTTTGTTTCCTCCCTCCGAGGATGAGATGCCAGGATTAGAAACTGGCAGAGATGAACATTTCAGTTCTGGAGCTGGACCCCGAGTGCTCTCTCTATTTGCTCTCTTGTTTTTCCTTATGCTCTATCTAGTGGACAGTTAACAGCCTCCTTCTAGGGATACACCACAGTGGGAAGATTCTTCGGTATGTTTCACAGGCTTCACGTTAAATACAGTCTCTTTCAACAGCTGCTTCTGCTATGAATTCAGCATTCTAATGATGAATTTTGTTCACATGCAAATACTTTGCACAACATAGCTCACACTGTGGATTCTGGAGTTAAAAATATAATAAAACAGTTCGATCTGTTTTTAATATTTCAGTAATAACTACTTAGTAGCTCTTGTAAGGAGAAATATGAGCTGGGTGTAGTGGTGCACATCCATAATTCCAGCACTTGGGAGGCTGAGGCAGGAGGCTCCGTAGTACCAGGCCAACCTGCCTCAAGAAGAAAAAAAATATATTAAAAATGTCTTAGTACATTAGCATGGAGATGTTGTCAGGTGTGACTTTAGGAATTTGGGATTTTAAGTCATAAAAGTATCTCCTGTTTATGATTTAAAGTAAGTAGTAATGCTTTTTTTTTCCCCTTAGAACAATCTCAACAGCACCATCTCATTTCACACAGGACATTTATCAGATACTGTTGCCAACATAAAATATGTAGTGGAATTAGAAGATTTTGAAGTTTCAGGAAGATGGGCCTGCTACTCAGACTTTGTCCCCTCACTGAGTCTCGCTTTACCTTTCCAGAGCTATTCTGTGGGTAAATGGGAGCTAACAGCACTGACTTCCCACTGCATCTTGGTATCTGCTTGCTTTGTGTTAACTCTCTTGTCTGAGTGCCATTTCCACAGACTCTGCTTCTTTGGCAGCTGGCTCCCCTGGCCCCGGGTTCCTAAGCCAGGAGCGGTGCACTGTGCCCATGCCGGAGGATGAACTCTCGCTCTCTGAGGGCCCTGGGACTCCAGAGGCAGCGGTAGCGTCCTTGACATGTAGGTGCTTAGGCCTTAACTGGCTGTGGCTTTGGTATATGCAGAGGAAGATGCCGTTGAGTGTAGACCAGATGGCTTACTACACTCTCTAAAATGTTTTATAAGTAAATAAGCGTTTCTGCCTTTATCCCAGTTTGAAATGTGTGGTTTTCCTTAACCATCTAAATAAGCAGGGCAAAGAGGAGGGGAGTCACTCAGTGGCCCTGAGGATCACTTTCACTTGTATTTGGTTTCCTACTGTTCTGAAGGGATGCTTGAACTTTACTATTTTCAATGACTATATAAGAGAATATTTCCAAGTATTCTTTATTGAGCTATCCCTTTGTTAGCTATGTGGGTTATTTTCTCTAATGTTATTCTCAGATGCCTTTTCTCTTTTGGAAGTAGGATTATTTTGTTTTAAGATAGCACAATGTTATAATTATATAAAACTTCAATCTCCTCATAAATTGACTCATTTTTTTAATGACTCAAAAAAGCCCTTTATCATTTCAACTTAGTTGCCTAAAATTAGTATGCTGTCACGTGCTCCTTGTGAGAATGCAGAGCTGTCTGAGGACTTTGGCAAACAGTTTGATGAGAATTTTTTAGGGGGTGGTTCTTCGTACTAAGGGGCCAGGGATCTCCCACTGTGCTATCGTTTAGCCCTTGGCAGGATATTTAAAATGAAATGTACATACTCATCTCTTATATGACTCAACAAGCATTGCCCATGGGTATTTTTCAAGAAAAATGAAAGTCCAGATACAGATGAAGCCTGCGGTGTTACAGATTCCATCGTGGCAATTGCCTCCAAAGGGGAAACTACCCAAATATTTCTAAACTGTAAAATAGTTAAGTTTTAACTCGTCCATATAATACAGTGCTGACTAGAAAGAGACGTGTGTTTAGGATTGATTTAACAGAGCTATATTTTACCAAAGGCACAGCAATTTTTCCATTTTGATGAGAACCAGGAAAAAATGTGGTATCTGAAGACATATTTAAATGTTAAGTTTAATAGCTTCACAATTCAAATGCAGCAGACACATTCTTTGAAGTGTTAGTTGTGTTTCATCTTCATGTGTTTCAAATTTGTTTAAATTCAAATTCCTTCACATTTTTTTTGGTAAGTAATCAAATTTTTATGAAGGAAATAATCAGCGGTACTAACCACTAGCGCTTTTTTTCTTTCTTTCTTTCTTTCTTTCTTTTCTTTCTTTCTTTCTTTCTTTTTTTTTTTAGACAAGGTCTGTAGGTCAAGCTGGCCTGGAACTTACTTTCTAGACCAGGCTGGCCAGAAACGCATAGAGATCCACCTGCCTCTGCCTCCTGAATACTGGGATTAAAGGCATGTGCAGCATGCCTGGCATTGATTTTGTTTTGTTCTGAGGTTTTTATTGTGTGTTGTTTTTTGTTTTGTTTTGTTTGAAAAGGGTCTTGCTGTGTTGCTCACATTAGCCTAAAATTCTTAGGAGACATCATTCTCCTGCCTCAGCCTTCCCAGGTGCTAGTGTTGTACATAATCATGACCCACCCACTCAATGTTTCTTTTCTTTTCTTTCCTTTCTTTTCCTTCCTTTCTTCTTTCTTTCTTTCTTTCTTTCTTTCTTTCTTTCTTTCTTTCTTTCTTTCTTTCTTTCTTTCTTTCTTTCTTTCTTTCTTTC
>CABHPP010121548.1:30149-49397 GCA_902168425.1 Peromyscus attwateri
CTTCCTGCTGAGACCTCTCCTCCTCCTGTAGCTCCCAAGCCTGTGGCTCTTCCTGGTAGTCAGGGAGCATCACTAAACCTGAAGACCTTGAAAACATTTGGGGCCCCACGACCGTACTCCATTTCTGGCCCCTCACCCTTTGCCCTTGCTGTGGTGAAAAGGTCACAGTCATTCAGTAAGGCACGTCCAGAGTCATCCAGTGAGGGCCTCTCTGCCCGGCCTGCAGCTGACACAGAGGATGAAAAGGCATACGCAATAAATAAATCTGCAGTGGTTCCCCAACATGATGATGCTGATAAGGTAAGCCTTAACTTTTCCAGTATAAACAATCAGATTCCAGTACGACTTGGTTAAAGTAGGGGACAGCCCATTTTATACCAATACTTTCGTACATTTGTGTATTGTTTAATTCTGAATTAATATCTTTGGGGAAAGACTGGATATATTTAAGGATCTATATTCTTTATTCTGAGAATTACAATTCAATCAGATACAGTTATAAGGTCATTGTTATGTAATTGTGTCATTAGCAAATATTTTAAAATTTCTTATTCATACACATGTATAATTGCTGAGTGTAGGGCAGTGACTATTTTCCTGTGCTTTGCTATTTTTTAACTGTCTTAGATATTATGGTTTACTTTATTTTTCATTCACTTTTTATAGCACTATGTAATAGCCGAAAAGTTTCAATTATTTGAAGCAAATGGTATCAAAGACTGAAGGGGCCCAGAGTGTCTCAGTTGTACATTTCCCATCACATGTATTCTACCTCAGCTTACCAAATGTATCACATATAACTTATTTAAAATGAAAATGGCTTTAAAATGTAGCTTTCTTAATTATCCATTTTGTTAGTTACCATTATATATGTGTAGATCCAAATGCCATCCAACCATGCATGGTAAGTATAAAAAAGTCTTACTGACTTGAATTGTCAACTAAGCATCTTGCTCTCTGGATTCACATAAAATAGTCTAAGGAGGTGATGACATTCACAGTGTGATGTGTGGGAATCCACAGGTAGTTGTTAAAAAACTGCATTGTGTACTCCGCTCTGGTAGTGTTTAAAGACCACTTTCATGTTTGTGTGACAGCTCCAGGAGCATTTTATACAACTTTTTCAAATATTCCTAGACTAAGAGAAAACAGTGACCCTGATGCCAAGTAAACATTTCTCTAAAATGTTGAGGCAATATTTATCTCAAAGAATATCTCCTCATACACTTGACATTCATGTTTACTAGTTTAACCTAGCATCAGGAAGTGATGTGTGATATAGAGATGAATTCTTGACTTGGGGGTGAAGCCTGCCTTTTCCCTGAAATGTATCACCGTTCCTAAATAATAGAAGCTTAATTTAGATGAAACAGTTTGAGTCACTACTTCAACCTTATTTAGTTCATTTAAAAAGTAAAGATATGAATTTGACAATTTGTAAAAGACAGTTTTAAGATTACTTGATGTAACACTTCCCAGTTACATCAGTTACTAAATATTTGTTCTGAAGAGGTTTAATTAAATTTCTGATTATTTAGTTTGGAAGTTCTTAACATTTATTTTTAAGTCTAATGGGGAAAAAATCCTAGTCAGCCCACAGTTCTTGTTGCGTCTAGAAACAAAAACTCGGGCAGTTAAGTGTAGTAGAGACATCAATATTCCTTTGTTAAATGGTATACTGGATTCTAAAGTCTGAAATAGTCAGTATTCAACTGCCTTGTACATTTGCCTGAGTATGTTAGAACCATGAAAATAGGTTATTTTTCAGTTTGTGGGATATTTTTTATCATGAGTTTTGGCTCTGGTAGCTAGTTCTGTGTGTTGGCAATATCAGTGTTCTTTGATTTACACATAGTAAAATTGCCACTTTATTTATTCATGAAGCAAAAAGAGGTAGCATTTTTCTTCCACAGCTTCCTAAGCTGAGAAAGAAAGGTACATAGGTCATCTTCCAGCTGGGCTCTACTGACCGAGATAACTGAGTGAAGGGTGGAGGTACAGGACTGTGTCTGTGTCCTTAGCATGGCAAGTGGTTTTTAAGAGAACAGTTGATAATACGTTTTGTCAAATAGGCCTTTCTTCTCTTGGAATTCATAAAAATATCTTGCATTTATTTTTCATAGCAAAATAAACCTGTACAGAATGAACAGAGTTCTCAGATGCTGAGTCCAGCTGATGGCCCACCGTTCACCCTTATGAGACAGAGTTCTTTAACATTCCAAAGCTCTGACCCAGAGCAGGTCCGGCAGAGTTTGCTGACCGCAATCCGTTCCGGAGAGGCTGCCTCCAAGTTGAAGAGAGTAAGCTTTCCTCTGTCAGATGGGGACAGTGGGTTTGCTTCAATCTTGTTAAACTAATACTTGAGCGAGTGGCAGGGGTGTTTCTTCTAACATTCAAATATGAACAGGAAAGATATGCCAGGAATTATTCTTTTATTCCAAGAGTCATTTTTGAGGTATAAACTGAAGGATTTCAGAGTCTGACACATACATAAAAACATGTCAGGTTTGTTTTTTTTTTTCCATTGTGTGAGCCAGGTTCAAAATATGACTGTATTCATTGTTGTATAAGTAGAAAGCTAGCCTTGACTCTTATTTTAAAAACTTATGTTAGCACAGTAAGAAAGATTCTCTTGAACCCCCCCCCCCCCCTTTTTTTTTTTTCCAGAAAAGGTGGACTTTTACTAGTGGGAACATTTATATTCGCAGTCATCTCTCAGTAGTCCAAGTAACTATTGTGTTAATATTAATTAATAAGGTAACTATTACAAAAAGTAATTTCAGTTATAAAAAGTAGAGAGGAAGCTAGAGAATGTAGAGAGCTCATCCAGAGCCTTGTTCATAATGCCCTCCACAGGATCCAGCCCATCCCCTTGCTTAGCTGTAGGAGAGCAATGAGACAGAGGTACGATTCCTCTAGACAGAATGTGAGTGTCACAGTCTGGCCTCTCTATCTTCTTCCCCTGGGAGAGCATGGGCAAGTTGACCCGCCATTGTCATGGATGCTGCTCAGTTGTGCTGTGAGAAGCCCCTCAACATGAAAGTTCTGAGTCCACTGACTGACTGGGTGTTCCATGTTGTGGCTTCCTTTGATAACCACGTTAGAAGCTGTTTAAAGAAGGGCTAAGAGACTCGTTGAGTGAAACTTGGAGTTCCAAGAAATTAAAGCTGCAAAGGAAGAGAAGTGCTGAAAAACAAAAGGGACCAGTGTCTTAGGTGTTCCAACCATACCAGCCTTTGCCATGAAGAACTTTCAAGGCAGTTACCTCTGCGTGCGTGCGTGCGTGCGTGCGTTACTGCTGTTCCAGAAGACTTGGCACACCCTTCTGAGCAAGCACTGAGGCAAAACACATATTAAGTGGTTTCAAGAATGATAGAAACATGAAGGAATAATTCAGAGGACAGATCTGAACTTTGTAGATCATATATAAGTACCAGGAAAGTCCATATGGATTTAAATACTGAAATTAATATTTTATCAGTTCTCACAGATTTCTTTGTCAGGGGGAAAATATGCTAGTGTCAATAAATAACCTAGTCTTATTTATGAGGTATTTTCTGTTCTTTATCCAGGAAGTTACAGATGAGTTTCAAGCCAATTACCACCAATCTAAGATTCCTAAATTTAATAAATTTGAGGCACAAATATTTTACTAGACACAGAGGGCAGAAAGATGAGTAAGTCAAGCCATTGCCTTCTATATAGCTTGGGCCTGAAAAGCAGTGTTGCATTGTGTCCATAGGAGAGCCCAGTGCCTACACAGGAATTAAACACAATGCTTCAGGCGTGAGCACGTGCATATACTAACCAGTTCCTTTGTACTCATTGCACAGTCCTGTGCATTGAACGGCAAGTGTGTTTGAAGCCAACAGCTGGATATTGGTGGATTCCAGGGCCTGATTTGGCATGGCTTTCACATAGTAAACTCTCACGGCTTCCAGAAAGAGCTGGATCAGAACCAACAGACAGGGGGCCTAAATGATGCGTCTATAATTGCATCCTATTTAAAACTCATTACTTTAGATTCTATTGAGTATAAAACTTTATCTCATTGAGTAGGAGGTTATTAACAGCTTGCAGCCTGTAGAGTGCCAACTCCTAAGGTTTTTAATGAACATTTCATACATAATCTATTTTATTTCACTAAAAGTGGTTAAAGGAGCTGGTCATGTTCACAATCTCTAAACTCAATGACCAGCATTTCAGCTCTCATATATATTCTTAAAAATTATTTTTGTAGACCAAGACTTGCATGTAACAGTGCTCCTGTCATTTCTTTTGTGATGTTCCAAATAAATATAACTCTACTTCTAAAAATAAAAAACAGTAATGTTTTCGAAGACTAGACCATCTTACTGGAATGTCTTTTTAAATGTTCTTTGATAGTTTCATGCATTGATACAATGTACGTTGATCATGTCCATCCGCCACTACCACCCTTTCACTCCTCTGACTGTTCCCCATCTTCCTCCCTCCCAACTTCATATCCTCACTTAGAAAGCTTTTGCATTACTTCTTGGAGACTTTCATATGAGGCATTTTGATTCTGTTCATTCCCTCGCCCCATTCTTCCCGGATCGACTTCTCATTCCTTACCCAATTCTGTGTCTTCTTCTTAAAAAAAAACAAAAACAAAAACAAAAAAAAACAAAAAAAAACCCAAAAACCCCACCAAGTCCAATTTGTGCTGCCCATGTACTCTTGGGTGTTGGGCTAACTCCAGAAGTGTGGTTAACCTACCGCAGACTCACACCCTTAAAGCTGGCTTTCTCTTTGCCAGTAGCTGTCAGTTGTCCATGGTTCCTCAGGTACAGGTGGGACCTCATGCAACTGATGTGTTGTGTCCATGGTTCCTCAGGTACAGGTGGGACCTCATGCAACTGATGTGTTGTGTCCAGGAAACAGTTTTCTTGTAGCCATCCACTACTTGTGCCTCTTTCAATCTTCCAGCTTTCTCTTCCCCATAGTTCCCTGAGGCTTGGGAGGAGGAGTTGTGATATAGATATAGGGATGTGATATAGGGATGAGCATTTTGTGGTCTTCTGTTCTATAAATCTTGATCAGTCATGACTGTGTAAACTGCCAACTACTGCAAAGAGAAGCTTCTTGGATCCTCATGAGAAATGCACTAATCTAGGAATAGAAAGATAATCATCAGGGGTTGGTGTAATACTATGTCTGTTTAGCAGAATACTAGTGACAGGTTTTCCCCTAGGGCCTTTGACATGTCTAGCCAGAAATTTGGGAGTTCCAATAACTGTTCCAGGTATGGGTTTCACCTTGTGGAGCAGGCCTGAAATCCAGCCAAGTGGTTGGTTACACCACAACATCCATTCCACTATTGGACCAGTGGGCATGCCTTGCAGCTCATATGAACTCAGCAATGGCTGTGACAGCATGTACAATTTCTGCACAAGCTCAGGCCAGACAAAATCCGAATATGGAAAGGGGTGCTGGCTCCATGTTTACCTATGTCTTTGAACTCAAAGTGTTCAGTTTAGTTCCAGTTATGAACCTGGCCATGGCTCTGGTTCCTGTGGAGCAGCTAACTTCCATTAGAATAACTGCTTTGCATCAGGACATTGTGTTCATGTCCGTTGTGTGAATGTGCTGTGATCTTTTCATGCTTCTCTGGGGCTTTTCCATATTTTACTCCCATTTACCGCACAGGTAGCCATGGAGACTAGTTTGTCTTCATACAAAGCTTTAATTAGCCTAGTGCAGTATTTTAAAATTGTGTTCAGTGTTCAGATTTATCCGTGAATCAGCAAATTGTTCATAGAGCATGAAGTTTAAATTATCCATTATTGTTGGTCTACTGTGACACAAGGCCTTTGGGTGCTTTGTGTTGTCCCTAAATTACTGAAAATCGGGCCACTACATTGTTACAAATAGAATACAGCTTTTTAAAATAGAGTCTAGAGTAAATTTATGTTTTATACTTCATATTGTACATTGTCTCAGAATGTAAAATTTATCTTTGACTGACCAGAAATATGGAAGGAACAGAAAGTCTGTGGAAGCCTTTTACAGACTCTTTACTAGCTTGTGTTATTTAATTAGCTTGCTTTTTATTCTCATTTTTTTGGTTCCATTTTAAACAAAGCATCACAGGTTGACAGTTCTTTCTAAATATGTTTTCTGTAAAAAAAAAAAAAAAAAAAACAAAAAAACTAGTGTTGTATTTCATAGCCACAGTTCAAATTTTGTGACTATTCATGAAAATTCTTTAAACATCAACGGTAGATAAGCAGCAGGCACATCAATAAGGTCTTAAATGTTAGTTTTTAAATGGGTCTGGAGACATGGCTCAGAGGTTAAGAGTACTGTCTGTTCTGGCAGAGAACTCAGGTTCCATTCACAGTGCCCATGTGGCCACTCCCAACTGCTTGTAACTCCAGTTCCAGTGTATCAGATGCTTTTCTCTGGCTTCTGTAGACACTGGGAATGCACATAAAATAAAAATAAATTGTTTTTAAAAAAGTAATGCTATTGTAAGTTAATTATTGAAGTTCAAGTCAAATAATGTTTTGGTTTCTGGGTGTTTCTGAAAAGTTGCATCTCACCTAAGAAATATTCTTTAGCACTAGACTGTGACAGCAACCAAAAGAAGCTTTGATATGACGTGGGATCCCAGAGTTCATGTATTCATAGACAAGTATACTAATGATATCTTCTATTAATATATTTTGAAATATCAAAGAAATATGTTTTTTTCTCTTTTAAGGTAACCTCTCTTTATTTGTTCATTTATTTTTATTTTTTATTTTTTTTTGATACAGGGTCTGATCTATCTATTGTAGCTCAGGCTAGTCTTACATTCACAATCCCTCTGCCCCAACCTCTCAAAGTACTATCAAATTGTAAATAATTGCATCTGGCATATTGCTATGTAACCTTCCAGAATATGTTGTTAGTGTATTAGCAAATCTGGTTTGTACAGTGGAATCTTCTGGAAATAATTCATAAATTTGCATCTCTGAAGCTTCCCATCATAGGTAGATCTGCAGTATTTAAGACGATACAGTATTTGACTTTTTAAAATTAGCTTCCAAAATACTCGGTTTGTGCATGAGTTTTTTTCACACATGTTACATTTTAGTTGACTCTCCCCGACTTGTCCTTTGTCTGCTTTGATCTCCCACCCTCATGTTTCACCCCACTTTCTACCCTCTTTCATTTGTTCTCAGTTTCCCCATCCCCCTACCTTGAAGTATCACCCTGCCCCCCACCCCAGGCACATTGCCCCTTACTAGTTTCCTGGTCTTTATCCATATTTGCCTCACCTGGTATCCTACTTAGGCTTCTTTGCTGTTTAAAGACCATGACCAAAAGCAACATGGGGAGGAAAGGGTTTATTTGGCTTAGGTTACCAGGGGAAGCCAAGGCAGGAATTCAAGGTGGGCACTGAAACAGAAACGGTGGAGGAACATTGCTTACTTACTGGCTCCCTCCCCAAGGCTTGCTTAGCCTGCTTCCTTATATAACCCAGGGCCAACTGCCCAGGGATGATGCCTCCCACACCGGGCTAGGCCCTGCCACATCAGTCATTAATTAAGAAAATGCCACACAGACTTGCCTCTGGCCCAATCTAAGGGAAGCATTTTCTCAAATGAAGTTCCTTCTTCCTAAATGACACAGTTTGTGTTCAGTTGTCAGAAAAGTAGCCAGTACACCTAGATATCCATAGTTAGCAGTTAGAAGCTAGGGGTACATGTGTGTGACATCATATGCTGTATGTCTTTCTTTGGGCCTCTCTTTCTTTGCTTAGCATGGTATTTTCCTGTTCTAACCATTATTCTACAAATTTCATAATTCTGTTTTTTTAATTGCTGAATAAAATTCCTTTGTGTATTTATACCATATTTTCGCTATTTCTTCATCTATTGATGAACTAGATCTAGGCAGATCCATTGCCTCACCACTGTGAAAAGGGTATTATAAACATGGCAAGAGTCTCTAAAGTAGGATATGGAGTCATTTGAGAATATCTCCGTGTGAGCTATAGTATAGCCGGGTCATAGGTGCTTTTTTTAGTTTTTTTTTTTTTTTCTTTTGTGAAACCTGTATGTTGATTCCACACTGGCTTTACTAGTTTTTGTGGCCATTCTGTCTAGGATAAGAGAATCTCAAAGTAGTTTTAATTGCTCTGATGGCTAGGGTTTTTGAACATTTTAAAAACAGTTATAGGTTATTTGTATTTCTCCTTTTGAGAGACGTCTGTTCAGACCATGCATTGGTTGCCAGTTTTGTTTTTATTGTGTTTAAGTTTTGCAGTTCTTTCTGGTGAATATTGAGAGCCATCACTATAGTTTTGTGAATGCTTTGTGTCTTATAAAGAGTCATAAATGGGACTCAGTGATTAAGAGCTCTTGATGCTCTTCTGGAGGACCAGAGTGCAGTGTCTAGCACCCATGCCTGGCAGCTCACAAAGCCTCATAACTCTAGCTCCAGGGGATCTGATAACTTCTTCAGGCCTCCATAAGCACACACATAGATCACATACACACCCACCCCAACACACACATACGTATAAGTAAAAAATAAATAAACCTTTTTACAGAAGGATTTTGAGAACTGTAATTATAGAATGAATTACAAAGATAATTCTCTCACATAGAGAGGCTTTAAGATTAAAGTTCTACAGTGAAAAATCATTACTTGTGGCTTTCTGATTATACTGGAAAGTAGCCCGCATGCCTACTAAGCAGGCGTAGATGAGTTCCCTTGCCTTGGTGGCAACTCTTCTTTGTTGTAGTTTCAGGTGTGGAGTTCCATCTGCTCCACTGCATCTTGAGTTGCAAATGGAACACTCAACCACTGGGTTTTGAAGGTTGAGTGTTTATTGATTGAAACTTCCTGTAAAGCCCTTCCCTCATTCTGTTCTAGGCATGATAGTCACAGGCTTGACAGTTGGCTCTAACCCTTTACCATGAAAGAATTCTTAAAGACCCAGTTTTGGTGGTTGATGCTTTTGTTTTAAATATACAGGGAGTAGGTAAGAGGAGGATTTCAAACTACTTTCTGATATTAGTACAAAATTGTTAAATTTTGCAAAATTCACATTAGTTTTCCCATTTTTCTCAAAGCCCTTTTGGGAAGGCAGGATTCCTCTAGCTGAAACTGCACTGTGACAGCTTGGCCTGCGGTCTGTTTGTGCCCTTGACTTTTATGTTGGCTTAGTAATAAAGACTAAGATATGGTGATGGGTTATTTAACTTGTTTGTTGTGGAAATAACAAGTCTCTCATTTTCCATTCCTTGATGGAATGAACATTTACTCTTAATTATTTGCAAATCATCGAGGGATAAATACTGAATGCTAACATTTTCAGTTAAGCAGAAGTTATAATGTGATAATTGTTAAAAAATTAGACAGCTGTCCTGTTTTATAAAAACTGATGGGAACAAAATGTGTTTCTTCCTCTTAGGTTACTGTTCCATCAAATACAATCTCTGTGAATGGGAAGTCAGGACTCAGCTATGCCACGTCCTCTGATGCCCAGGACAGTCACTAACATCACCCTGCCGTGACACACTTCACTGACCAGCTTCCTGCCTGCAAGGAATATTGGCAACTATATATTCAGATGTACATTAATATATAACTCTGTTCAAGAATAAGCATTTGTGTTATGGATCTAATGCCAAAAGAAAAATGACTAGAATTTATAATTTATAATAGTGTTTGGTCTTTTTGTCATAACTAAATATTGCTGCTTTAGAAACTTTAAACAAGGTATAAATGCCTTGTTTTTTTTCCCCACAGTGAATAATCACAGCTTATTGATTTTTTTCTTTTATTTATGGACATACTGTGTACCATAAAAGAAAGGTATAAATTAAGATTTATGGATATATTGTATGACAGAGAAGCAGGCAAGCACATACTAACATATACTGCCTCAGCATTAGGCTGTAATTAGAAACATAAATTATAATAAAGTCTTTTTGCTGAAAGATACGGAAAACTAGCAAATCAAATAAATAATGTTCATTTATCTTTATTGAAGAATCACTTATTGTGAGACTTATTTTGTGCATTCTTTTAATTACAAATGAGTGTGAGATCAATAGGAAATAATAATAGTATTTTTTAAAAATATAACACTTTAACCTTTGGTAGTTAAATTGCACAAGGAGACTTTCGTAAGATGTTTTCTGTATATAATTATGTTGTTACATAGATATTACATATTTTCTAATGCCAGAAGTCTTAAAATATTCCTGTGAAAATGTTGATATATTATGACAGTTATTTCACATTTGGTATGTAGGGAGAATGGGGGCTAGTTTGTGTCCACATTCAAAACTTTAAAGACTAGTTCGAAGTTTCCAAAATCCTGATTTAATTAAAATAAAATGCTAAATTAGTCATTTATGTAGCTCAGACGCTAATTGTCTAAATAATAATATATATTTTCCTGAAAGCCAACCTGGTTCAGGGAAACAGTGATTGATGTGTTGGCTTACAGTGATCCTAGGGTCTAGCACATGTTGGTGTCCTGAATTTCTTTATGAATTTAATTGCTCATTTATTGCAGAAACTGTTGAAACAGCCTGACGCTGTTTTGACTCTTACTAAAGCTACCGGAATATCTGCCATTTTGACAAACATGAATTCTTTTTCCATTTAATAAAAGCAAGTTATATATTTGAAGTCTGCTGTTTCCAGTGTGGTTTGTATTAACTGGCATATTTGAATAACTTACCTGAAGAGAATGCATTTTTAAAAATGTTTATGTGTATGGGTGTTTTGCCTGCCTGTCTGAGAGCCTGTGCACCCTGTGTGCAGTGCCTGTGGAGGCCCAAAAAAAAAAAAAAAAGGCATCAGGTCCGCTGGAACTGGTGTTACAGACAGTAGTGAGCGGCTAGATGGGTGCTGGGAATTGAATCCCAGTCATCTAAAAGAGTAGCCAGTGCTCTTAACCGCTGAGCCATCTCCCCAGCCCTGATGAACATGTTTCTGTCAGCCATTAGCATGCACATAATAATACTTCCTTCCAGTTACCAGGCTTCTCAGGGAATAGTTAAGCCCTGATATTCTGATGCCAGCACATAAAGTACTTAGCCTGGTTCCTGCTGCTGCTGTTCCCTTGTGTCAAACTTGGAGTGAGAACAAGATAGTCAGGTTCTATCGTTTTAAACCAGTAGAGGAGAAGAGCAGGCTTTTGAAAATTAGTGTTTG
Source organism: Peromyscus attwateri (assembly GCA_902168425.1). Taxonomy (NCBI): domain Eukaryota; kingdom Metazoa; phylum Chordata; class Mammalia; order Rodentia; family Cricetidae; genus Peromyscus; species Peromyscus attwateri. The sequence goes on from CABHPP010121548.1 coordinate 41,337, forward strand.
TACAATTGTCTATTTGAGTAAAAGCATGGTCTCTACTTCAGGCTCTATCATCAATGGGTTTGTGTCAGACTGAAGGCTTTTAAAGTAACATTTAAAAACTTAGAATGTAATTTGTGCTTTCGGACTATAGCATGTGAAAACTAGTTTAAAATACACAGTGCTGTCGTAAAAGATATGATGAATCTCAAACCTTTAGGATGTGAAATGTATGTAAGTACCATGAAGGCAAATAAGGCACATTTAATAACTTGTTTAAGATATGTAAAGGTGTTAATTTGTTAACAGGATGAGGAAATCCTAAAGCCTAGAAAACATGGAAAATATTTTTTCATTGCTAATCGGAGAAGTAGTAGACAGTAAGTAGGAAATACATAGGTTACCGTCTCAGCAAAACTGCAAGGTCCAAAGTAGTCAGCATCAAAAACAAGAAACAGCAATGGGGTGATGTGTGACTATTGCTAGGAAGTGTTCCACAAATCAGAGGTCCCTTGCCTATATCCTCAAATTATTCAACATGTAAAGGAGACCTTAACAAGATGTGACAGCCTTGTATACATCTTTATCTATGTTCCACACTGGGGTATATTCATGATAGACTCATATACAATACTCAGTCAAGCTAGAGTCCTCGGTTATCACAAATACAGCAAAAAACAATGTGAAAAAAGGAAGTCGTAGAACAAGATGGGTGTAGGTGGACTAGCTCTGTTGGTAGAGCATGAGACTCAATCTCAGGGTTATGGGTTTGTACCCCACATTGGGTGCCAGATAATTCAGGAAACCCATGGATTACTGTAGCACGAATCTTAAAAGGTCTTACTAATAAAAGCAAACCCGGAGACAAGTATTGGGGTGAACGCTGAAAGATCAGAGAAACAGAACCAGCCACAGCTAACCTCGCCTCACCAATTCCTCAGCTGATCTCGTTTCCTCAAACTGGAAGCCTCTGAGTCCTCATCTGAATGGATCTCAGCTGAACTGCTGCTCAAAAGCCTAAAAGCTTAACAGACTGTAGTTCCTGGTTTTCACACCTTTTATACCTTTCTGCTTCTTGCCATCACTTCCTGGGATTAAAGGCATGTGTCACCATGCCTGGCTGTTTCCAGTGTGGCTTTGAAATCACAGAGCTCTGGATGGATACCCGCCTCCAGAATGCTGGGATTAAAGGTGTGTGTGCCACCATTTTCTGGCCTCTATGTCTATCTAGCAGCTGTTCTGTTCTCTGACCCCAGGTAAGTTTATTAAGGTGCACAATATATTGGGGAACACAATATCACCACAGACTACTGAGAAAGGGACTGTTTGTTAGTGGATTGTATGGTGAAACAATTGACTGATACAGGATAAGGCAAATTCAGTCACAGACTCCCTGGAAGGCTGAGAACTGGTCTCACGCTGCTTCACACCACCTGAGTCTTCACCACCTAAGAGTGCAAGAGTATGTGCTCCCCAGATCTTAAGCTAGCCAAGAGGCCACACCCTAGGAGCTTGTACTCCAAGGCCATAGGTGGAACAAATAACCACTACAGATTTGTTTTATGATATCAGTTATGGAAAGTATAAAATATGATAAATGATTCTGTGCATTATGGTTGAGCATGTAGAAAAATTAAATCTCCTTCCAAGCTTGCTGGTGGTTGGTCACTTAATAGGAACCAGATGAGGAAAGCAAGTGAGAATCATGGGAGACATCAATTGTGTTGCTGTGTTTTATTGTAGAAACTGTTGGTTGAAAACAAAGACTTCCTACACCCCAGGTTCTAATCTGCAGACGTAGTTTCAGTATTTTATAGGTTACATGGAATGGAGGGAGATGTGTCAGTCTATGAGTCATTAATTAGGAATTTTGAAAAGTCTTGCCCACACTGCTTTAGACCTTTGTCACCATCTCCTTAACTGAGAAGTATAAGGCGAGTTGTTTTCCCCCTCGTTTCCTTGAGGTAACAAAACTATAAGACAGGAATGACCCAGAACCAACTTCAGATTATCATGTTGAATGTTGAACAGCTATATAATGTTGAACAGCTAGGCATTTCACCTTGATGGGTTCTTTACAACACGTTAAAATTATAACTTGGATATGATACGAGATTTGTATTCTTAGTGTCTCAGCTCCCTCGCTGGAGGAACCGCTGTTAATGTTTTGTTGAATCCATCTGATGGATCTCTATGGTCTTGAGTATGTGTTTATTGAACAGTCACACACTAATATTCCTAAGCAACTTGACTTTGATATACCAATATTCTGGAAGAGAAGGTTTTTATACCTAAAAGATCTGTCACATTTGTTAGCCATCTTCCTATATCTTGCTATGGTATACCAAACTGCCTGGAGTCAAGGTATATGGGTTCAAGTCTCAGGTCTGTCTACCATTTTAAAATCATAGCATCTTGGGGGAAAAATTAACTTCGTTTTGAGAGGAGAGAGATGGCTCAGCAGTTAAGAGCACTGACTGATGTTCCAGAGGAACTGGGTTCAGATATACCTATCTCGTAGAGATGATTTTAAGGATTGGATGAATTTTAAAGATGATTGACACACAGTATTTTCTTCCAAATGCACTTGTTTTTCACACTTAGTGAGCAAGAATTACACTTCTTTGTTCTTTGGGGGAATGGCCCTCCCGCACATTTCACCTACATGTCCTGCCATGTCTGGCCTTGGCAACAGAATCCACTCTGCAACTTAAGTCCTTGCAGTGAGCTCAGTTGCCTTTCCTAGACCAGAGCTGATGCTGAAAACCATGGCTCAGCTGGTACCTGTGCCTAATGACAGTGCTCTTCTTACTACTGGGAAAGAAACTAACTACCAAAGAGCCAAAACTCACATAAACCCATAACTTTTAACTATTCTGTTTTCTAGAGTAAAGGGGCTTTGCAGCTGAAAGTCACAGTGAAGATCCTTGACTGAAGTGTCCTTGAAATTATTTGAAATACTCGTTTATTTGATACTTTAAACTTTGCATAGGATTTTTATGTTACTTGATTTACAGTGCAACAACAGTCTGTAAGATTGCTGTGTTAGAAATAATGCTCAGCCAGACGGACGTACCTCAGGAGTTTTCTCTTTCCAATGCCGAAACTTCACAGGTGGTAGTGAGGTCAACGGTGCAGCTTTCCAAGCTCTCCAGAGTTGTAGCCCACTTACGGACCTTTAGCCTTCTTTTATTTTTTTATCCATTTTATCTATTTCTTGCAAATTTCTAGTCCTAATATTCTGGCTCATCCTGCGGACAGATATACTTTACTTATCACAAGGCAAATATGCCACCATATATTTTCTTGAAGAACTTTTCTGACAGGTGTTTGGAGAAAAATTATAGAAAATTCTGATAATTTACATAGAATTCTTGGTTTTGACACATTATGGACTTTAAAAATCCATTTGAAAGTTGGAAAAATTTGTTTTTCTTGGCAGAAAAAAATAATGCTACTTTTCCAAAAAAAATTATAATTTCAAAACAACACTCATTTATAATTTTTTTTTAATCTTCCATTGTGGTATTCCACATTATTTCTCTGCCATTCATGCACGAAGTTGCCCTGTGACTTGGCAGGCATTCTCTGTACAGAGGCCAGGCCCATTATCCTGCTTGTAGAAGCATCTGGTTTTATGCCTAATGCAAAGACAGAGGTGACATTGTACTGGTTCTGAGACATCTCAAAGATTGGTGTGTTTGGGCCACTGGACCTATGCTTGAGATACTGCTCTGAGAAATCTGTGAGTGGTCCTGAGGGAAGGATGAAGGGCAGGGAGAAAGCAGAAGCAACTGCTAAGGTCTGGCTGTCTGGCATAAGCCAGCCCAGCCCAAATCAATGGGGTCACAGAGCCTCACCCAGGACTAGACTGAGCTGTGCCATTAGAGCTGTGGTATGGTAGTAGGTGAAATGCACCATTTTAAACACATGATGGAATGACGTTAACTGTGTTCATAGGTTTATTCAATCTGTTCTCCATTCTTCAATGGCATCTTCTCCAGTCTCTTCGGATTTCTAAGTTGACAGATAAAATACAAGATGTCGAGCATGGGAGGAGGGGAATGGCCCTGCCTGGACTAAGTCTACCAGGTTGATCTCAGTCCTTGGGGGAGGCTTTGCCCTGGAGAAGGTGGGAATGGGGGGTGGGCTGGAGGGAAGGGGAGGGAGGCGGGATGGGAGAGAACAAGGGAATCTATGGCTGATATGTAGAACTGAATGATATTGTAAAATAAAATAAAATTTAAAAAAAAGAAAACAACTAAAAAAAAATACAAGATGTCCAGGTGAATTTACATGTCTGATAAATACTCTTCAATGTGATTAGTTCTGTGCCATATTGGGGGCACATATTTAACAATTATTATCTGAAACTCCATTTTAACTGACCGTCATGTATTTCACTTTGCCAAGCTTGTCAATATTATTATTTCTTTGAAAATCTGTGAAGAGAGAGAAGACGCAAGAGTTATGGGTCACGAAAGAAAGCAGAGGAGACAACAGGTCTAAGCCCAGCTGAAGTGAGCCATGAGCTTGCATTACAGATTAAAAGAGTTCAACCTTTGAGCTACTGGCTAGCTCGCCATCAGAGGAATCCTCACATCATGAATGGGGAAATGTTCATTGATAAAGTCACACTGAAGAAACCACTTGAGTGACTGTTGGGAGATAGTAGATATCTACAAGGAACAGCAAATCATAAATTCTGCTGATGCCCCCACTAACCTCAGTACTGTTATGATAATTATAGCAATTATTAAATCTGTGTGATGATAGGGAGCTATAACTAAATGATTTTAAACTATTCATTATATTTGAAGTTGTTCATAATAAAGTCAGTGGATAGGTTTTTGTTTGTTTCAAATTTGAAGCAAGCTTTAATTAAATCCTGGCTAGGTAGATGGGCTCCATCTCTGGTTTTCCAGAAAATGGCCCCAAGTCATGGTTTACAGGAGCTTAAAAAAGCAAAACTCACAATTCAGTGTATTTCTCATCAGGTCCAATCAGGGCAAGCATACATCCTGACATATTTCCTCCCTACATGCCTCCCACCCACATGTGATAAGGCACATCCAGTGTCCTTAGGTCAAACAAACTTGTTGAGAGAAGTGAAAACATGGCTTGTTACCTCCCATAAACAATAATAGCCTATCCCGGTGATCAGATTAGTGAATGCCCTGTCATCGTAGAGGAAGTATGACATTTCAGGAAGTATCTGTCCTTGAGCAAGGGGCTTACAGGTTAGAGGCATTTTTGTTTCATGGATCTCTTAGGCACAGTAATTACAACTTAAAATGTAACTTTGGTTCTCATACACATTAGACTTTGATAGTATATAAAATAAAGTCTGGTTTACATAGTACACATGACCTTTTATTTTCTGATTTTATGTATATGAAATGATAATTTGGATGTACAATTGTAAATAGACTATCATTAAAATTACTTTCACCTGTTTTATTTTTTTTAATGTAGCTTCTAGAAGGCTCAAAGTTATACATATGGATCATAGTTTAATTCTTTTTTTAATTAAGAATTTTTTTATTCATTCCACATACCAACCACAGATCCCCCCATCCCTCTCCCACAACCTCCCAGCCTTACCCCTAGCACACTCCCCATCCCCTCTGAAAAGGTATGGCCTCCCATGGGGAGTCAGCAAAGCCGAGAGGCACATTCAGCTGAGGCAGGTCTAAGCCCCTACCTCTGCAATAAGGTTGTGCAAAGTGTCCCACCATAGACAATGGGCTCCAAAAAGCCAGTTCATGCACTAGAGATATTCCTATTCCACTGTCAGGGGCCCCTCAAACAGACCAAGCTACATAACTGTCTCACCCATGCAGAGGGTGAGACAGTCCAGTCCCATACAGGCTCCACAGCTGTTGGTTCAAAGTTCGTGAGTTCCCACTGACTTGGTTTGGCTGTACCTGTAAGTTTCCCCATCATTGTCATGATGCCCCTTGCTCATAGAATCCCTCTTCCCTCCCTTCAGCTGGACTTCCAGAGGTTGGCTTGGTTCTTGACCGTGGCTCTCTGCATCTGTTTCCATCAGTTATTGGATGAAGGCTCTATGATGACAGGGCATTCACTAATCTGATCACCGGGATAGGCTAGCTCAGGCAACCCCTCCACCACTGTTAGTAGTCTAAGCTAAGTAGTTTAAGTAGTCAGTCTAAGTCATCCCTGTGGAATCCTAGGAACTTCCCTCACACCAGGTTTCTCCCTATCCCCATGATGTCTCCCTCTATCAAGATATCTCCCTCATTGCTCCCCTACTCCGCCCCGTTCCAGCTCAACGACCATCCCATTCCCCCATGCTCCCATCCCCCATTCCCTACCCTCCATTGCCTCCCTCCCTGTCACCCACAGTTTACTCAGGAGATCTCATCTATTTCCCCTTCCCAGGGCAATCCATGCATCAATCTTAGGGTCCTCCTTGTTACCTAGCTTCTCTGGAGCTGTGGGTTATAGTCTGGTTATTCTTTGCTTTACATCTAGTATCCACTTATGAGTGAGTATATACCATGTTTGTCCTTCTGAGTCTGGGTTACCTCAACTCAGGATGATATTTTCTAGATCCATCCATTTGCCTGCAAATTTCATGATGTCATTGTTTTTTACTGTTGAGTAGGACTCCATTGTGTATATGTGCCACATTTTCTTTATCCATTCTTTGGTTGAGGGGCATCTAGGTTGTTTCCAGGTTCTGGCTATTATGAATAATGCTGCTGTGAACATAGTTGAACATGTGTCCTTGTGGTATGACTGAGCATTCCTTGGGTATATGCCCAAGAGTGGTATCATTGGGTCTTGAGGTAGATTGATTCCCAATTTTCTGAGGAACTGCTATACTGATTTCCAAAATGGCTGTACAAGTTCGTACTCCCATCAACAGTGGAGTAGTGTTCCCCTTGCTCCACATCCTCTCCAATATAAGCTGTCATCAGTGTTTGTGATCTTAGCCATTCTGACAGGTGTAAGATGGTATCTGAGAGTCATTTTGATTTGCATTTCCTTGATGACTAAAGATGTTGAGCAATTTCTTAAATGTCTTTCAGCCATTTGAGATTCTTCTATTGAGAATTCTCTGTTTAGATCTGTACCCAATTTTTTAATTGAGTTTTTTTGGATTTTGATGTCTAGTTTCTTGTGTTCTTTATATATTTTGGATATCAGCCCTCTGTCAGATGTGGCGTTAGTGAAGATCTTTTCCCATTCTGTAGGCTGTTGTTTTATCTTATTTACTGTGCTCTTTGCCTTACAGAAGATTCTCAGTTTCAGGAGGTCCCATTTATTAATTGTTCCTCTCAGTGTCTATGCTACTGGTGTTATATTTAGGAAGTGGTCTCCTGTGCCAATGCATTTAAGGCTACTTCCTACTTTCTCTTCTATTAGGTTCAGTGTAACTGGATTTATGTTGAGGTTTTTGATCCGCTTGGACTTGAGTTTTGTACATGGCAGTAGATATGGATCTATTTGCAATTTTCTACATATTGACATTCAGTTATGCCAGCACCATTTGTTGAAGATGCTTTCTTTTTTCTATTGTATGGTCTTGGATTCTTTGTCAAAAATCAGGTCTTCATAGGCGTGAGGATTAATGTCAGGGTCTTCAATTCAATTCCATTGGTCCACATGTTGGTTTTCATGCCAATACCAAGCTGTTTTTTTTGTTGTTGTTGTTGTTTTATTACTATAGCTTTATAATAGAGCTTGAAGTCAGGGATGGTGATGCCTCCAGAAGTTGCTTTATTATACAGGATTCTTTTTGCTATCCTGGGTTTTTTGTTTTTCCATATGAAGTTGAGTATTGTTCTTTTGAGGTCTGTGAAGAATTGTGTTAGGATTTTGATGGGGATTGCATTGAATTTATAGATTGCTTTTGGTAAGATTGCCATTTTTATTATGTTGATTCTACCTATCCATGAGCATGGCAGACCTTTCCATTTTCTGATATCTTTTTCAATTTCTTTCTTCAAAGACTTAAAGTTCTTGTCGTACAGGTCTTTCACTTGCTTAGTTAGAGTTACTCCAAGGTATTTATATTATTTGTAACTATTATAAAGGGTGATGTTTCTCTGATTT
>CABHPP010121549.1:0-14441 GCA_902168425.1 Peromyscus attwateri
AACATAGTAACTTTTTTTTATCTCTAAGGACTGCTGTTTTGGTTGTTTATCTTTCACAGATCATGTAGGGACCAACCTAGCTGTGGACTTCTGAAGTCAAATTAGAGACTCTTAATTGGATAGAGGACCCAGAAACAAGTGTTTCAAACCTGAATCACACATGCAGATGTGAGAAGTCCCGGGTGCTCCTGCCAGCATGGTCTCCATCGTGCCTCAGTCATTCTGAAGAACTGTATCCCAGAAGAAACTCTTCTTTCCTCAACTTGCTTCATGCCAGGCATTTGATCACAATAATGAGGAAAACAACTAATACAATGACTGTGTATTCAAATTTTCCCCGCACAATCTAAAACCCCCTCTCTAATTCCACGAGTTCAAAAGTTATTATGAAGTCCTCAATTTTTGTTCATTAACATCTCAATCATTTTCCAAGCATTATATTAAAGCATAGATTCAAAAAACTGTGGAGAATTCCTTCCCAAGAACACATGGGCACATTATTTCTTTCACAACATCTTTGAATCAAAGTAAACAGTGTAAAAATTACTGGGGTATGTCTTAGCATGGCATACAATTGAGAATAAAATATTTCAGTGTGAGACAAAGTCTCCATGGCATAGATAATTCATTGTTTGGTACATCTTTCTTTCTTTCTTTCTTTCTTTCTTTCTTTCTTTTCTTTCTTTCTTTCTTTCTTTCTTTCTTTCTTTCTTTCTTTCTCTTTCTTCCTTCCTTCCTTCCTTCCTTCCTTCCTTCCTTCCTTTCTTTCTTTCTTTCTTTCTCTCTTTCTTTCTGTCTTTTTCCTGATAGGAAGCTCAAAGCAAGGTCCTCACAGGTTGTAAGTAGGTATTCTACCACTGCATCACATCTCTGACCATTATGCAATATCCTTTAAAAATTCATTTCTGTGTCTGTACTATAATCTAGATCTGTTCATCTATGCCAGGCATAATGAAGTCTTTATTTGTAAACATTTGCATCAAATACTTCCATTCATAACAATCTTTTGTTTTATATGTATGTATTTTACAATGTAGATGTCTGGATTTATGAATCATGTATATGATCCAGTCATATATCCAGCTTTACTGAAATAGAGTAGACAAATAAATTTTCATATTTTGAAGTATACAATGTGCTATTTTCTTTAAATATATTGTGAAATAACTACTAGCATCTAGCTCATTCAAATTTCCATAACCTCATATGTTTACATTTCTGTGCAGTGAGAACATTCATGATCTAATCTCACAACAAATTCTGAATATTCTGCACTATCATAATCTATGAGTCCATTCTGGGCATTAGACATCCAGAATATTTTCATTCTCCATCACTAAAAGATATACCATGTAACAAACCTTTCCCATTCTCCCACCCATTGCCTGACAGCCACCATCCTACACTCTCTTCCTGTGGCTTTGACGTTATTACAGAGTCCATGGTAAGCGACATAATGCAGTATTTGTTGTTCTGTGCTTGGTTTATTGTATTTTGCAGAGCATTCTCTAAGTTGACCCTTGTTGAAATAATAGCAAAATTTCCTGCTCATCGAGGCTAAGCAACACTGAGTGTGTGAGACATCAACACAGATGCAGAAAGCTGCACGTTTCCTGTGCCTGTTTCCCCTTCAGCTGACACTTAGGTTGATTCCAAAAGTTGGCTGCTGAAAACAGTGCTGCTGTGAATGCCGAAAATAACGCTGCAATGAGCAAAAACGTTCTGTGCATTAGTTCTCTGCGTGCCTCGATTTTGACCTGAGTTGTTTGGCTTAAGAATTTCTTGTAAAGGGTATGTAAATGAGTTTCACTCTCTTAATTCAGCCCAAAACAATTGAGTCTAGCGTATTTAGGAGAATGGGTTGGTGGTTTCTTCAGCTTTACTCTGTAGCCTTTCTGTTCCTTTCCTCGGTACTTTTTTGGTGTTATAATTTACTATCCATTATTTATTTTACCAATCCAGTAATATTTGATATTCCTTTATTCTCACAGTCAAACAATTGCTTCTACAGAAAAAAATAATAACAACAACAAACAGATGGTTCTCACACTCAATAAGGTCCACGGAACAGTTTTTATTTCCTTTGTTCTTTCTTCCCACTGAATAGTTTTACTTTACCCTCCCTCTTCTGATGTTCTGGTGGCTTCTAGATTTGCCTTATGTGACTCAGTACACAGTCAATAGCAATTATAGTTTTAGTTTGTCCTTATTGGCCATTCATTTTCTTTCAAATGACCTGTGAGCAGTTTACATTTAAATGTGTTACAATTCATTATTCACTATTGCTTCCTGTATGCATCTTTCCCATCCTGCTCAGTGGTTTGAGGAATATTATCAAATATTTTTCTCAGACATATGAAATATGTGATGTTAGTGGGTATGTGTGAATTCTGATATAATATCTTCCTGATTTGTTATGAGATAAAAAGATTGCAAGCCAAGAATCCTATATAAAGCAAAGAATGCCTGTGTGACAGCCTGGAGAAAATACTGTTTTTTCTAAAACAATGCTCCCTGTCTGTCTTTCCTTTGTGTTTCCTAGGTTTTCTAGTCAAAGTCTTCTGCTCATAGGTTTTGGGGAATGTGATTAAAACATGTGTAAACAGGTATTTTGCCATCAATCCATGCTTGAATGGAATGAGTTGTTTTAGTCCTCAAACAAAATTCCAGTCTCAATTTCATTGAAATTTTCTTCTATTAATATCTAAGTATTGCTGTCCCTGAATATCAGCAGTACACACTCATTTCTTCATAATTAGGACTTGTACCACTTAATAGTTAATTCATAAACTTCATGCATATTATGTATTACTATTAGAATAGCATATTCTATCTGTTAATTAAATTTATGTATTTCACATAAATAAGTACGTACAGCTTCCAATTCTTTTATTTTCCTCTGAGGATATTTTTTCCTTGTATTTTATGTCTAAAATCCTCTTAGAATGAATTTTGTGATGTGATATGGAGGACCAACAACCATTTTCTTTATTCATTCACTCAGGAGTTTAGATAGAAAACCATAACTTTAAGCTCCAGAGAATGTCTTTGTTACTCTTGAATATTCTTGAAAAGAACAGAGCTGAGATGGCTTACTAATTAAGTAGTCATCCATCTCCTCTGGGAGCATTGATTCACTGGAGTTTTCTATTGGTTTGGTAGACTAGTATTTTCCCCAATAACAGCATTGAGGAAAATGCTAACCTCCTTCCAAGAAATAACTTGCACCATGTAAGGAATTCCTTAGGATTCCTTGTAGTGGTCAAGAGAAGGCCAAGTGCTTTCTGGGAATCAACAGGAGCACTGATTACTGACTGAGATAGTTCTGCTTTCAACACCTGAGTGCTCCAGGCAGTGCCAATCTCATTCTTGCAGTGAAGAAAGACATTCTTAGAGCTGCATCCTGGGAAGTTGCTTGTCCCCACAATGTTCTTTCCTTTGATTCCTCCTGTCAGAAGACCAGAACCTAGAGAGTTGGTAATGGTAGAACTCTGATAATGTAGAAGGTAAGATAGAGCTTTGAAAACAGATCACAGTTTTGGGTTTCTTTTGGCTTTATATTTTTTGCTAGATTGGTAAACATGACCTTGTCCTCAATGGAATGTAGAACATGGATAGTCCTTGGTATGAGACTGAAGCTGTATCACCAAGGATTTTACTCTAACCACTCATTAAATATCACCATTGAGAGAATGGTTCTGTGGCTGCTGGTATGATTCTGGATTTTGTATTTGTGTGCATTGTTCTCCATATCTTTAGAATTGCATACATGTACTTGAAAAATAACATGATATACTCAACAGAAGACTGGTAAGAACATAAGGGAGGTTAACAAATGGTTAAAGTCTCATTGAGGGAGCAGGAAAATGCTCCTTATACTATCCTCCCACAGTGTGTGGGGGGACAGCACAGTGATCACTGTAGTGAGACAAGCTGGGGATCTGGTAGTTGTTGAACCGCTAAGAAGGGATCTCTAGGTTGTTGAACCAAGGCAAGTCAATTACATTAAATTTAGGTCCCTGACTAGGAAAAGACTGAAACTTGCCATACAGAATAGGCATATCTGAGTGAATGTTCCTGAAAATGGTGGTTCTGTAGACTTCCACAAGCCCTCAGACCTAGTGCACCCTCTGTTTGGAGTGGGTCCTCACTCCAAGTGTGGATCAGCACCCAGTGATCATCTCCATGTAGAGTATAGAAGCTGTCATCAGAAGTTTCCCCTAACACAAAATGAGAGTTGCTGCATTGTGAGGGTTAATCTCTCCCTAGCTGTCAGCTTGACTCCACCCAGCACTAACTAAAGGACAAGGATCAGTGCATGTGTAAGGGATTAAGGAACTCGAAGTGGGAAGACCAGTGCTAGATGTGGGTAGATCCTTCTAGAGGTTTCCCAGGTAAAAGGACATCCAAGGCAAAGACTTTGGTTCTTTTGGCCTGCTTGTCTTCACAGCATACTGGTGAGTTCATCTACCCTGTTGCTGTAGCTGCAACTGCTGTCATCATTCTTTGCTGACATCAAAACCCATCTTCTTCAGCCTTCCTGTCTGGACTGAACACCATGATTCAGAATCTCCCCCAAGGCCATCAGCACTAGAGGAGACTCCTGAGCATCCAGGTTTGTGAACTAAATAGGCACTGATTCCCATCCTCCCCAGTGTTATGACAGCCATTGTTCAATAACCCCCAGACCACATAGTGTAAGACACCTAATAAATTCTCATTTAATATAACTTATTACATTGTTTATGATCCCCTAGAGAGCCCTGACTAACATAACCCCTTCCACAAAGCTGTAATTTCTGAAGCAGAGGGGAGAGGTGAAGCATAAGGTGTTGTGAAAATTAGCTGTCCAAAGATACTCCTGTAGGATTAGGTTCTGAGAATTCTTGATCAAGAAAACCAGATAACAAGATTTAATAAGCAGTAGCTGATTGATTGAGGTACTCGGGACTTGACAGCATTTCCTCCTCAGACCCCAGGCGATAGGGCAATCTTAGTGCTAACATGGCACTTAGAAGCCACAGGAAGATGATGACCCATGCTGAGCAAAGCTGGATTTCCTGAGTTGCCATGGTAGATTATGGCCTGCCTCATTATATCCTGCAAAGGATGGATCTCCAAAATGACTGTAGAGTGCTGAAAACTTAGCCAAGCAGAAACCATAACTGTGCTTGCTGTGCTGGAGAGTATGTCTTTGCTAGAACAAACTAACGGGTAAATTATATGCAAGCCAGTCTGTATGGCTGTGCTTTTGTTCTATCAAACCCATGAAAGGATATAAAACACAGCCCTGGGTGAAATGTCATTCGCATGGAATAGACAGCAACATGAACTTATAAGGTATGACAACACATTTTCACTGCCAAAATATAATCAAAAGAGAGTAGAGCCATATGGATATGTGAAGAACTTAGTGAACCATTCATCATACTCATGTCAACAGAGCTAGGTTGTGTAAAAGGTGGCACACTGGGGACTTAGAAAGCAAAAGAGGAGTGCTTTTGAGATATATGCATGAGCTATTTATAGAATATCTAAGGATTTAGTAGTTAGGTGGTGCTTGATGTCCCCAAACTGAAACACCAATTGCTATAGTATGCATGCATCCTTACAAAAAGGAAGCAAAATAATTTCTTCAAATATTTAGGGCTGTGTATTTGTAACTTGACTTTCATCTGAACAATAAACTGGTACAAAAGGCTGCCAGTTTTAAGTGTAGAAATGCGCACTTTAAATGTCTGGCCTGTGATGCTAGAAGCTTTAGATCTTCTAATCAATGACTGGGCAGTCAGTGATGTAGCAATTCCCCCCAAAATTGAAGCATTTCATCCTGGAAAGAAGTTTATTAAGACTCAGGAAGTAATCAAAACTCACAAGTCTCAGGAAATTCCTAAAATAAGAATCACTAGGTCCATCTTCAAGGTTACGTAAGTAGTAACACTTGCTGTGGGAAGAGATTCTGATCACTAGAGTTGTCTGCAGGCTGTGTGAAGAACTCCAGGATTGCTGAGTCCCTGAGTTGTGATCCATGCTGTCTTTGCCTTTTCACCTATGCCGCTGCAGTTTGAATCATCCATGTTGTGTCTAACTCCTTACCAATATTCCTGCCACAGTAAAACCATTGCTCTATTCAGATAGACTAGGGTGAAACTGTTTCTTTGATATGTTGTTGGTGCCCTATGGATAGTGAGTAGATTCATGTTATCTAGGGAAAGACAGAAAACTCAATGATGGAAACTATTTCATTTTAGAGTTTATGGAGAGTGTCTGGGACTCTAAAATTAGTTCATGTTATCTTCAGTTGGTAATTAGATGACTTCAGAAATTAGCTCCTGGCGTAGAACAAGTGGCTGGAGAGAATGGAATGTTGATCACAGTAGGAAAAGTTATGATGTCACATAGATGGGAACTTTCCTTTCTGGAAACAGGCCTTCCAGGCACCCACACCACAAATGAGAGGAATGAAATCAAGACAAACACAAATGCAGCCCCCTTCTGCCTGAGATTGGAGACACCCTGAGCACTGACACATATATCAACCAAGCATATCATTGTGTGGGGGGGTCTTCTTCTGACTGTTTACCTCCAGATAAGCTGTGGGCTTTCTAGGCACTTGTCTCAGCCCAAACCACAGAGCACACAGTGTCCTTTAACCTAATTTGGCAATACCAAGGTAACTTTACCTCCTTGCAGTATAACACCTCCCTGTTCTACCTCCTCCTAAGAGCCCTTAAAATAACTCCCTGCTTTCTATGTAATGTGTAGCTGAAGATTTACTTCAAACCCTGCAGTGCTTTTGGTGATATTACTAAACATTTTACCCTGAGGAACAATTTGGTTCCATCCTTCTCTCAAACTGCATCCTTCTCTACATAAAACCTAGAAAAAGTAACCATTTGTCTTATCAGTGTTGTACTAGGTTATTTCTAACCAAGCAAGTCATAATTAGTGCTCAGCTTGTCCAACGTTTAAAAAAAAATGGGAACAGTTGTAGCATGAATCTTAGAAGGTCTTATAATAAAAACAAACCCAGGGCCAGGTTTTGGGGTGAATGCTGAAAGATCAGAGAGACAAACCAAGCCACAGCTACCTCGCCTCACCAGTTCCTCTGCTGATCCTGTTTCCTCAGGCTGGAAGCCTTTGAGTTCTCATCTAAAGATCCATAGATCTCAGCTGAACTGCTTCTCAAAAGCCTGAAAGCTTAACCAGGCTAGTTCCTGGTTTTCAAGCCTTATATACCTTTCTGCTTTCTGCCATTACTTCCTGGGATTAAAGGCTCTTGTTACCATGCCTGGTTGTTTGCAGTGTGGCCTTGAACTCACAGAGATCCAGGCGGATCTCTACCTCTGGAATGCTAGGATTAAAGGCGTGTGTGCCACCATTTTCTGGCCTCTATATTCTAGGGCTGTTCTGCTCTCTGACCTCAGATAAGTTTATTAGGGTGTACAATATTTTGGGGAACACAATATCACCACAAACAGTATATTTTGAACTAAGCCCAAAATGTATTGTACACATGCTGTTGCCCTCCAGTGCTGACCAAGGTAAGGAGCAAATTTCACTCTCATATACTGCCTCTGAGAAGTTTAATTGAAAAGTTGAATATCTACCCTCCAATCCAGTCACCCAATCCCCAAGTATCCAAACAAAGTAAGAACATGTTTCTGTAAAAAGACTTCTACCTGAAGGTTTCTATCAGTTTTGTCATAATAACTCAACTCTGGAAACAATCCAAATGTCCATCAATAGATAAATGAATATATTGATTATAATGTATTCATAAATGAATACTATTTAGCAATAAGGAGGAATAATGTGTAAATATGGCAACATGGATAAGTTTTAACACAAAGAGACCCAAGAGATAGGCACAACATTCCACCTAACAGTAGCAGAATACAGATTATGCACACTGTAAGCAGTGCATTCACAAGCAGAGATCATATGCACTCAGAAAATAATTCTTATCAAATTTCACAATGTCAAAAGCATATCAGGTATTTTTTAACTACGATAGTACAAAATCAGTTATCAGTAATAGCAGCAAAACTGGAAAATGTCACAAATACATAGAAATAAACAACACCTTGGAACAACCTGTAAGGCAAGGGAAAAATGAAAAAGAGATTTAAAAGAGTCTTTTAAAGATCTAAAATAAACACACAACTTACTGAAATGTATGGGATGCATTCAAAGCATAAATTTGTGGGAAGAAATGCCAAATTAGTGTATAAGAAAGATTTCAAGTTAACAACCTAATGATACACCTCAACAAAGAAAAAAAAGCCCTAATTCATCCATCAGAAAGTCAAAAATGATCAAGATCCATGTAGGTACTAGAAAAATAATATAAATAATCAGACTAAGGCTGGTTTTTATTTAAGATGAACAAAACGTCCTATTTTTTAGCCTAAGAAAAAGAGACACAAATAAAACTGTAAATGAAAGAGGGGGAAATTCAACTCTATCAATATCACAAACTATAAAGATCAAATAGAACAATTTCATACCAATAAGATGGATCACCTCAAAGAAACGCTTAATTCTTAAAAATAAACAACCTACCAAGGAATCACTATGGAAAATACAACCTGAAGTAAGTAAATTAAATCAGTTATCAAAAATCCCTCAAAGAAAATCTGGTAATTTCATCACTGGATTTTTGCTGTGTCTGTATGTCAAATTGCTCTGATTGGTCAATAAATAAAACACTGATTGGCCAGTGGCCAGGCAGGAAGTATAGGTGGGACTAACAGAGAAGAGAATTCTGGGAAGTGGAAGGCTGAGGCGGAGAGAGACTGACAGCCACCACCATGACTAGCAGCATGTGAAGATGCCGGTAAGCCATGAGCCACATGGCAAGGTATAGATTAATAGAAATGGGTTAATTTAAGTTATAAGAACAGTTAGCAAGAAGCCTGCCATGGCCATACAGTTTGTAAGCAATATAAGTCTCTGTGTTTACTTGGTTGGGTCTGAGTGGCTGTGGGATTGGCGGGTGAAAGAGATTTGTCCTGACCATGGGCCAGGCAGGAAAACTCTAGTTACAGATTTTAATAATTATTAAAGAAGTAATAATAATATAGTTTTTCTTTTTTCTTTTTGGATGTTTTGTTTTGCTTTGTTTTCTTTGTTTATTTGTTTTGAGACAAGGTCTCTCTATGTAGACCTGACTGTCCTGGAACTCACTATGCAAACCAGGCAGGTCTTGAACTCACAGAGATTCATCTATGAGTTTGAGGTTCTAGAGGACGGAGTCCATGATTGTGCAATCAAAGGCATGGTGGCTAGAGTACCAGCTGAGATCTGAGGGCTCGAATCTTGAAATATAAACAGGAAGCAGAGACAACAAATTGTAACTGGTGTGAGTCTTTGAAATTTCAATTTCCACCCCAAGTGTCAGAGTTCCTTCAGCAAAGCCTCCCTAAACAGCCACCAACTGGGGACCAAGTATTCAAATGCCTGGGCTATGGAAACGACATCCCATTCAAACCACCACATACTTGTCATATCTTTTGCTTGCCTCAACTTCCTAGCCAGCACTACCAGCACTATATTTGAAAGAAACAGTGGTCCTGACTTTAGGAGAAAAACTTTCATTTTTTTACTGTTTAGTATTAGTCATGGAATGCCCTTATCATGGATGGTCATTATTATGTTCAAGAACTGTTTTTCTATACTTTTCCTCTGTGCATAATTGGGTGAGTGTTTTTGTGATAAAAAGGATGTTGAATTTTGTCAAGTGCTTTTCCTGCATCTACTGTAATGATCATGCAAGTTTTTCTTGCATTCTGTTAATGTATCACATTTATTTATGTATATCGAATCACTCTTGCATCCTGAGGATAAACCTCACCTAATCACAGCTTATATTACTTTTCACGTGCTGTTAAATTCAGTTTTCTAGTATTTCTGAGGATTTTTTTAATCTGTGTTTGTCAGATTAAACATGCTTTTAAACAAGATTAAACAAGCATGGCCCATGCTTTTCTTTCCTTGTAATGTCTTTTTTGGCTTTGCTATCAGGTAATGCTAGCCTTGTTGAATGAGCTTGACTATTGGTCTATTTTGATTTCTAGTGCTGTGATAAACACTATCAACACCATAATAACCAAGGGCAACTAGGTGAAGAGAGTGTTTATTTCATGAAACAGTCATTAAAAGTCTCCCTACCAAAATAGCCCAGGACCAGATGGTTTCAGTGCAGAATTCTACCAGATATTTCTTGAAGAGCTAATACCAATACTCTTCAAATTGTTCCACACAATAGAAACAGAAGGAACATTACCAAACTCTTTTTATGAGGCTACAGTTATCCTGATACCCAAACCACACAAAGATTCAACAAAGAAAGAGAATTACAGACCAATCTCCCTCATGAACATTGATGCAAAAATACTCAATAAAATATTGGCAAACCAAATCCAAGAACACATCAAAAAAATTATCCACCATGGCCAAGTAGGCTTCAGTCCAGCAATGCAAGGATGGTTCAACATATGAAAATCTGTCAATGTAATGCACCATATAAACAAATTGAAAGAAAAAAATACATAATCATCTCATTAGATGCTGAAAAAGCCTTGACAATATCCAATACCCCTTTGTGATAAAGGTCCTGGAGAGATCAGGAATACAAGGAATATACCTAAACATAATAAAGGCAATTTACATCAAGCCCACAGACAACATCAAAGTAAATGGAGAGAAACTCAAAGCGATTCCACTAAAATCAGGAACAAGACAAGGCTTA
Organism: Peromyscus attwateri; assembly: GCA_902168425.1. Classification (NCBI taxonomy): domain Eukaryota; kingdom Metazoa; phylum Chordata; class Mammalia; order Rodentia; family Cricetidae; genus Peromyscus; species Peromyscus attwateri. The sequence continues at coordinate 10,754 of CABHPP010121549.1, forward strand.
TTTCATTTTATGGGTTAGGGTCCATCATTTAGGGAAGTTAGGGCAAGAAATCAATCAGTGCAGAACCCATGAAGAATGCCACTTATTGACTTTTTCTTAGACTTACATCCAGCTACCATTCTTATACAGCCCAGGTGTAACACAAATCACTAAATGGTCTTATAATAATAATAATAATAATAATAATAATAATAATAATAATAATAAAAACAAGAGATATTGGGGTAAATGCTGAAAGATCAAAGAAGCAGAGCAGCCAGCCCCTAGAGTTCTTACCTCTACTGAATTCTTAGCCTGAAAGACTTCAGCAGATAGGCCCCTGGCTGAATGAGCTTCCTCAGTCAAAAAGCTTTAGTTCTTGTCTCTCCATACCTTATATACCTTTCTCGGCCCACCCATATCATTTCCTGTCTCATCTTTCCTGGTGCTGGGATTAAAGGCACATGACTGCCATGTATTGGGATTAAAGGTATGAGCCACCATTGTCTGGCTCTGTTTCTCTCCTAGACTAAGTCAATCTCATGTAGTCCAGGGTTGCTCTCACAGAGATCCAGACAGATCTCTACCTCCTGAATGCTAGGATTAAAGGTGTGTGCCACCACTACCAGGCTCTATGTTTAATCTAGTGGCTAGTTCTGTTCTCTGATATTCAGGCAAATTTATTAGGGTATATAATATATCACCACATTTCCCCCTTTTTGTCTAAAATAATAAAAGAAGGTTATGACTAATATAAGAAAAAATATATAAAATAAGTACAATAAGTATATACAATACATACAGTCAAGAATTACGTTAACTAATGTCCAGTCCATAAACATTTGACAAATCCAGAGAAAATACTCCATTATCTATCCTGTTTTGGTGAGTCCAAAATGTTGTTCCTAATTCACTTTCTATCCTAACTTGTATTACCAACCAAATACTATCTTTTGATGTCTTTCAAATGTATACACTTTACACCTCTTTAGCGAGTTTCTTTTCTAAATTTGTTAACAAGGAAAACTATAACTATAACTATCTAATGTTCAACCCCATTAGAGACCCAAGAAGGAAATAATATTACCTAAGTAAGCAGGAAGTGCAAACAAGTGACTTCCAAAAAATGTGAGAAATGACAGAAACAACTAGCTGCCTGGACAGTCGTCCAAGTTTCCTCTGCAATGTTGAGGCATACATCTTTGGCCCACAGGCTTAGTGTATCTGGAAGACTTTTCTGTGAAGCAGGATTTTATGAAGGGCCTTCCTACCTTGTCTTGGCAAGGTTTGGCAGTCCTTTTGGACAGCATACTGTCAGTAGTTGGGCAAGGGTACTGTCTTGTCCAGTAGCTAACTTGCCACAAAGAAAGTAAACTCCATATGGAGTTTCTTTGATGCCCACCATCTTCTCTAAAGTAGATTGGTGTTACCAGAAGCAGACATGTCTCGTCATAAAAAAAGAATCTATATTATTAAAACATCTTAAATTCCATATTCTGTAGATCTCTGAAGTGTTTGAAGATGACCTGTTTATCTAAAATATATGTTTGACCTTGAAAACATATCTAATATGACTACAAGTTCGATTGTAATAACTACTAACTTTCATTTCTTTATATCCTAATTAGTTGGTAATAACTTTCAAGGACTAGCAATTTGCATTACATTGTTAAATGAGTTAGATAGGTACAATACCTTGAACAAGATTAGAAACGTATGTACAGTGGGTCCTAACAAAATTAATCTCAAATTTGTATCAATATATAAACTTTGTATACAATATACAAAATCCTATCCAATGTAAAATATTTAAAACTAGTAGTTGCCTTTAAAAAGAAGATTCAATAATCTACCTTTTTATCTTATTATATCCATATCCTCCCTTTGTTTTTTCAGAATAGATTCAATAACCTACCCTTTTATCCTATAATTTCTATATCTTTTTTTAGTTTCTATAATCTACCTCTTATCTATATCCTCCTTTTTTCTTTTTCTTTTTTTTTATCAAACAAAAACCCTAAATCTAATCTCTTTTGTTTAGCTTTTTTCCTTACCATTTTCAATTAACAACTTGTAACCAACCATCCTAAACAATGACAATTATCCATAACCCATTGAAAGACCAAAAAAAAAAAAAAAAAAAAAACAACACCCAACCCCACCTCTTGGGAATGTGGGTATCATGTTCTTAAAATTACTTCCTGCTGTCCGGGGGTGAAGGCATCTTTAGAGGATCCTGAAAAGAAAAAGTTTGGGTTAATTATCAAGTTCTGGGAGAGGCAGCTATATCATTTGTTGTCCAAGCTCTGCATAATGCAGGGCATATCTCAAGTCCTCGCTCAAATGGACTGTGAGGCTGGATCATCTCAGCTAACCATCTCCATATTGTCCTGAGCAGTTTGTAGCCCAAAGCTGATCTTTGGTTGATGTTTGTCAGCTTAGCGACATTATCATCATCCTGATGGAATCATCATTGTGGGGTCTCATCATCTCTTTGGAGACTTCAAAGATTGCTATTAGGTGTGGTCATAGTTCACTGCAGAAAATCTTTTTTGTGGAACATTTTTTCTAGATGATTTGTCCTTTTTCTTCAGATGTCTCATTTGTCCAGTGGTTTTCAGATTCCTTAACTGGACGCCTTCATTCTCCTAAAGACAAAACAAAACACTTCCCCAACCCTCACTTTGGGAAGGTTCCCAATCTAATCTTTATCAAATTTGATTTATAGTTTCCCCTGATTTTTTGTTCTCTCTTGTATTTCTGTTCTATCATTTACAGCAGTGTGGCTTCTTACACTAGACATTAGGCTATTTAATTGCTCTGGCAAGGAGTTTCTTCCACAATGACAGGAAATGACTGAACCAAATTTGACATGGGGGCCTGCAAGAGGCCCCTCAGAGAGTTTCCCAACTGCAAAGGCAAGAGATTACCTTGTCTGTCCCTTGTTGATCTACTCCTTAGTCCAATATCTGCCTTTGCCATACCATCTGCATAATCCAGAGGAGAGGGGCATTCTGTGGGATTATTCCTTGAAAAAACATTATTTCTGGAAACTCTCTGTTTACAGTCCCTTTTTTTTCATTTTTCTTTATTAAGAAATTTTCTACTCACTCCACATACCACCCACAGATCCTACCTCTTCCTTCCTCCCACTCCCCAGCCCTCTCTTCCAAGCCACCCCACATCTCCACATCCCCCAAATCAAGGTCTCCCATGGGGAGTCAGCAGAGCCCAGCACACTGAGCCTAGCCAGGTCTAAGTCCCTTCCCACTGCACCAAGGCTGCACAAGGCATCACACTACAGGCACCAGATTCCCAGAAGCCTGCCCATTAGGTGACCTTGTTTACCACAATTGAAACATATAACATTACTATTTTTCTTCAAACCTCTGGAAATCACCTCTCCTATCCAAACAACATCATGATCATGAGATTCAATATTTATTGTATCTTGGATCCATTCCTCCAAGGGTGCTGGTCTTGCCTTTAATGGTCTAATTACCCTTTTGAATTTTGCATTAGCATTTTCAAAAGCCAGAGATTCAATTATTATCTGTCTAGCTTCTGAATTTGGTATCATTCTATTTACTGCTGAAGTCAATCTTTGTAAGAAATCAATGAAGGTTTCTTTTGTGCCTTGTATAACTTTTGTAAATGACTCAGTTTTCTTTCCTACTTCTTCAATTCTGTCCCAAGCATTCAAGACTAC
>CABHPP010121550.1:0-10929 GCA_902168425.1 Peromyscus attwateri
ATGGTGGTACTTTTGTTCTGAGTATTGCTGATGATTTTAGTGTTATGAAATCCAGTTCACTAAATAAAACTTAAACATCAGAAGATAAAACTTTATTTCTCCAACTGGATGCCGGTTTATATTGGCAAAAATAGCAGTAAAAGCAGATTTTCGTTTTCAGTGGTATGATTTTTCTTTCCAATCCCAGATAGCTTTGAAAACCATCCTTTTTCCTTCATCAGCAGAGCAGATGTATTCTTCCCCCTGTTCTATTCTAAACTGAGCTAAAAGCTTGACAATTCATGAGTAAGTAGCTTGTGGGTATTATTCTTGGATATATGCACCTAAATAGGCTATTTATAATCTAACTAAATCATGTCGTGAGACACATTCCTTCCTGAGAAATGGGGGAAGGCCTACAGGAACTCATGTGAGAGGAGAGACATAAACGTATTCTATCATCAAGTTCTCTTACGGCATATTTTATTTCTCTTTTCTCTTTATAATCTTGAAGTTGAGGCAATTCAGCATGGAAAAGTAGACTTTGTGGAAGACTGCACTAACTTAAAAATTATTCAGAAATACAGGGTAATGTCAGATGTTTTATTTTGGGAGAAAAAAATGCAACAATAAAATCTAGGTGTTTGTTGAACTACATAGAAGACTTTCTTATCCCTCTCCACGCTGGAGCCTTAAGGCCCTAAGGAGATATTTAAAGATCATGGGTAAGATGAGTCTCAGACCTTATCTTCAAATGGTAATTAACCTCAAACCTGAAGTTTAACACTCCAAGCAAGCAACCATTATCTTTATTCCAAATCAATTATTTTTGTGCTTATTAATATTAATGTTATCAACATTTCCCTAATGGACTAGTATCAGTACCTATTTTGACATCTTTATCTCTTAAATGACACATTCACCTAATTGTGTAATTCCTGCTTGAACTACACCCTCTAATTCCATAGCCAGGACTCAGTTCAGGACCACTCTGCTTCATGCCTGACCTGGACTAGAGGCCGCCCGCTACCATCTTTCCTCTCTCCCCCATGTAAGTGGCTTGGTGCAGAAATCTCCAGCTTCAGATCAATAATGATTCCTTCTATCCCCAGAACTGACAGCAGACTATGTCTCAACTTAGACCTTAGAAGGCACTGCCCATGTCTCTGACAGCACTTCCATTTGCAAAGCAAGCCTGTGCCTCAGCCAAACCAGATCTTCCCTATTTCCTGAAGAGGCACCACATTTCTTGACTTTGAGGTAGCCTTGATTCCCATCTTTATTTCCTGTTTGAAGTCCTATTTGCCCATGTATACCAGTATTCAATTCTCCATATCCCAACCCAGACAGTCCCCATTGTCTATGAAGCTGCATCGGCCTTTTGTGCTTTCTGTAAAGTTGCTTTTGCTATAATCAGTGTTTCATTTTATGACACTCATTTCATTGCCCCTTTCTTGTCCTCATGCACAGTATCCAGATTCTTTTTACAAAGTGATAGGGCTGGAGAATGAGGCTGCATTTTCATCACCCTGGATACCTCGCAGGCATGTATATGATCAATCTTCCCTTAGCATATTAAAGGCAAATCTCAAACTGTAGCCTGAACTCATGAGCTCCTCACAAGGCAAGCTCTTCAAGGACACAGTGATTTCCTAATTAGTGAGGTGAAGAGTCTCTGTCTGAAAATTTAACTCAGAAAACTGCAATGCCTTTGTAGGTCCCCTGGAGACCGGACTTGTGGTTTTCCCTCTCTGTTGTAGTTGCTATAATCCGTTTGTTCTAGGACCCTTCTTGTGATACACAGCTTGTCACTTGAATGATTGGCATAGACTTGGAGGGTCAGGAAACGCGTGCTTGAATGTATTTCACCAACCACTGTAAGGCCTGAATACATATGTGGGCACATGTAGAGTTAGTCTTACTGCAGTTCAGGCCAGGGCCATCATGGCAATATTCATTCAATGGGTAAAGACTATCTCAGAATGCGAGTGTCTAAGCTTTGGTCTAGCTGTTGAAATGCTTTTAAGAGTAAATAGCAAATATTTACTACAATTTCTCTTTGCATTTCCCTCTAAGAACTTTGAAATTTTTGAAATGTTAAAGGACAAAACTCTGCTCCATGATAGCTCTTTTTCAGTTTGCATGATGACTTTGGCCACACTGTCTCATATTCATGGTTCTAAGATTGTGCTTGTGGGTCGATGAGAAGGCCGTCTGCAGTGAGTGCACTTCTCACAGTGTGTGGTGGGGGACCACTGAGACTTCCTTACATCCTTACAGGAGATCTGCAGGCTCCATGCTTTCTTTATGGTATCTCCATTGGCCATTTTCATATCTGCTCTTTGTGAGTTTGTGATGAAGCCTTCTAGAGATAATCTATCTCTGACATCACAAGGGACCAAATGCAAAAGCAAATGTGAGGGTCTAGCTGCTTTCTATTAAACCAGAGATCTGCAAACATAAAACAGTACCAAAGTTCTCACTACTTTTTTTTTTCCCCCCGACACAGGGTTTCTCTATGTAGTTTTGCGCCTTTCCTGGAACTCACTTTGTAGACCAGGCTGGCCTCGAACTCACAGAGATCCGCCTGGCTCTGCCTCCCAAGTGCTGGGATTAAAGGCGTGTGCCACCACCATCCGGCTCTCACTACTTTTTCAAGTATTGCTTTCAAGACTGGGGTCGTGGCTCAGTAGCAGAGTGCTTATGTAGATTCATGAAGCTGTAGGTTCAGTCCCCAGTATGAAAAAGAAAAAAATCTCTTTGAAATGAAAACACTTTGAAAAAATAAAACTAAATTATTTTCTTAGCATTTTATGTATTTCTTACGGTTATTTCAACTAATGGATATTCTTTGAAACAAATCGTAGTCCAATTTCAAATGCAGCAAAACTGAAAAGATGCCATGGTCACACACAGACGATGCTCTTGGTGCCAAATTAAAACTCTGGTGTCATTAAACAGATCATCTAGTTTTATGTGTGAAATTTGTTATTTTTACATTGTGATAATATTAGGCACAACAGTTAATTTCACTTTCATGATGTTTAAAACCATTCATACAAGAATTGCCTCTTGATCTTGAAAAAAAGTGATTGTTTTTATTGAAATAGAAATAAATATTAAAGTGAAATACATTCTGCTTTGCCATCATATTTCAGAATTACCTTTTTTGAGTTTTTGATCGTTGAATTCCAGGATATGGCTGTTGTTTAGTTCCTGAAAATGATCTTAGTACTCTGACATAATGGCAACAAACTTTCCCAGGGGACTATTTTAAGACAATCTAGCGATGATTGCTTGAAGTTCCCTGAGCCACATCACTTTTTTCTGCATTAGAATTTATGGATGGAAGTCTTTTCTGGATACAAAGCAAATAGGAACAAAGGATAAATGGTATCTATTATGTATGCCACTTTATTGCAAATAAGTATATATTAATTATGGATTACACTTTATAAAATATGTTTTTAAAAGATTTTTTAAAATACATGTTAATTTTCTGCATAGATGTTTATGTATAATAACATTAGAAACAACAAAGTACTCCATGTTTCTATTCACATAGCATGTAGGCTCCCAAATATGTCTTTGAATGAACACTAGGGCCATGATGTTTCCGTGAGCTAAATGTTTGAGCCTAGTACAGCAGCCTGGCAGACAGTGAAAGGGGTGACTGTGAGGGCTAGAGAATCAAGGTCTGTGGTTAAGCAAGACAGGTATGCCAAACATACATACGTCTTTGAAACTTAGAAATCCAACAAGAGGAAATTATATATTATATTTAAAATGCCCCAAGTAATTCATAGTTACAGAAAACAAAGATTTGAATAAATTGTACATTAATGGTACCTGCAGCATATTATTATTCTTTGAACTAACACATGATCATCGTTCACAGGGCTGCAGTGTGAATACTTGAACTAACGCATGATGGTTGTTCACAGGGCTGCAGTGTGAATACTTGAACTAACGCATGATGGTTGTTCACAGGGCTGTAGTGTGAATACTTGGTACACATTCACAACACGTTTGATTTGTCAGGAAATTAATCTGTACATCTCTTTGAACATTTACCATTTCTTTCTGCTGAGAGTGTTGGAACTCTTTTCCAGTTCTTGATAAAATCTATAACGAGCCGTTGTAAACTACATTGTGCTGTCGTAGACAAGCTGCTTAAACCGTGGGTCACACCCCCACATGTATGGGGGGGGGGTCACATAAACTGAGTGTGAAGTTGTACAAAGACAGCAGCAGTAAAAGCATGCTCATCACGCATGGACCCACGATCAGCTGAAAATCAAATGCAGTGAGTCTGAGTCGCTTCAGGCACATGTTGTACCATGTGAGTTGTCTGTAGCTTCGGGTGCAAACACAGCATGGGGGGCTGCACTATGTACACTGCCACGCCACGCAGTTCCAGTGAGTTTTACTGTACGTAGAACGTTTTCTGCTCTTACAGAATGTAATGGCCTACTTATGGAAAATAGACTTCTAACATTCATTACTGTGATTTCTCGGTACCCGAGAGTCAAATTAGTATGTCTTTGGATTGTATTGTTAGAATATCTGATTCTTCAAAAATTACTGTTTGAATTGATGACTTTAACTTTATAAAAAAAATCATCATGAAATGGGAGATGGGGAAGTGGCTCATTCAGTAAAACACGTGCCTTATAAGTATGAGGACCCAAGATCGATCCCTGGGACCCACATCAAATTCTGGTGTAGTTGTACGTGCTTGTAACCATGGTGATGGAGAGAGATAGGTGTATCCCTGGAAGCTTACTGGCCAGCCATCACATCTGACTTGTAGAAGGTCCCAGCCAATGAGAGACCCCGTCTCAAACCAAAGGTGGAAGGCACTTTTGGATGGACATCTAAAGTTGTCCTCTGACCTCCACATGCACACATGTGTGTACACATGTGTATGCACACACTCATACACCTGAAAAAAATCATAAAATAAATTCTGGCTTGGGGAACAGAATTCTAACAATTTCTGAAATGCCCCTTAATGCACTTCTGTCATTTTATATTATATATTCATATAATACATCATTCTCAGCCTCAAGGATTATAAAATTAAAATATTGATCAACTGAAAAAAATGTTGACTATGCTCTAAGACATGCAGGATCAGACATTCAGTCAAGACTTATTTCTTTATTGGGTAAAAATAAACAAGTAGTTCCATCTCATCAGTATGAAAAAAATTATGATTTAATTTTACAAGTATTGGTTTGTATGCTTATTTTATACGTATCTGATAAAAAGCTATGAAAGGTAAATGTTTAAGAAGTCCTGGTCTAGAAGAGTCAAACTTATTCCTCTAGTCATCAACCTCTCTCTCTAACTCCCAGGGACCACTATTCATTCTACTGTCTTCTTCTGAGATCAACATTTTTTAGCTTTTATGGTTAAGTTTACAAGTCTTTTAATGTCTTTCCACTGTCTGTGGACAAAATCTGCCTTTGCATCACATATGAATTCTTTCCATTTGGCTTCTAGCTCCATAATCAGCTGAGCTGCTTCTCATGGCCTCATTGACCTCTCTCTGCTCAATGCTTGAGTTTTAGGCATATCCAAGTTTTCACCTCTTACCACATCCTTGTTTTGTGTATGTTCTTTGTAACCTGAAATGTCTCTTCCTTCCTCTGTTAGGAAAAACTGTTCAGAATAGAAAAAGGGCTCATGAGGATGATTGGTGGTAGTGGTCTGTGCAGAGCTGACTGACTTTCTGTTGACTGGGCTGTTTTACAGCTTTATAGTGGTAGAAGATGAATTGTTGGGAACTGATGGCAATCCAAATGGTTTCTGTTCATAGTTATGGGAATGATTTGAGCATATGAATCTGTGTAAGTCAAATAAAATGCTTGATAGATCCTACATGTGAGCAAAAGAAATGGGTTTAACTTTTGAAAATGATATTTTCACACCTGCCTTTCTGAGCTTCCATATATAAATTCTTTACTCCTCTTTAGAATATAGTGACATTACCACCTTCCTAGTGTGACATTCTCCATTCCCCTGAGCAAAATTATCCTTGTGTCTCATAATGCTGCTGTTGCACTTTTAATTTCCCTTTTTTCTAGGGCATTTGCCAAATTTTGTATACACATTTTTCCATTTTCCCATAAGAGAAAACATTTTATCTTTCTATCACCTCTCCCTTCTCTGAGAGTACAACACAGGAATACAGATATTTGCACTGTTCTGGAGGAAGTTATCGAGGAAGGAGAACACGTTTTAGTGTCTGTTGGATAAGGAGAAGTTGGCTGGACAGAGTGAAACCGAGATATTTCACTTGCTATGAAAAGTGTAATTTAGCATGATGGTGAAGGGAGAGAAAGAGAAGGTTGAGGGAATCAGAATGACCTAGAAGACACAGGCACAGCACTGGGATCTGGAGCCTGGGAGTGTAGCTTCTTTCCAGGTCTGTTGTAGTAGAGACATTTTTCTTCTGTCATACTTGATGCATTCGTAAATTAGGGCTAATAATTAATGTAATTACCAAGACAGAAGAATTCCCACAATGGGATGTTTGAGGCGAAAGTGTGCAGGAAGCAGGCTTACTTGGCTCATTTGTCAATGAGTGGGCATGGGAGACACTCAGAATAAATACAGCTTGAACGAAAACTGAAAAAATGGCTTGAATCATCACCACATATTTAGAACCATCTTCTACAGTGATTTGCCTTTCTCCCACATCCTTCCCATTCAATGATTATTTATTTGTGAACTTGTGAAATGAGTTTTTGACAACAAAAACGACTATTAGAATGAAGAGATAGACTGCCCCTCCCCCACAAGATTCTGCACACAATTAAATTGAATTGTGTTTGGATACCTAAGGATTCCAGTGTATTTCCAAATGTGTGGAAGGTTTTACTGAAGCAAAGAAAAATTTCAAATATTTATTGGCAAATAGGCCATTTAGAGATAGACTTAAAAAATCAACAGTAAGTGCTCAATTTATGTCTTGGCAGGTGAGAGAACCAAAACTATTTACTAACACAGTTCATCGGTGTTTCCATGACAACAGAGGCCAGTTCCTGTCAGCCCAGAGTGGCTTTGCCTGTTGACTTCAGCAGTGAACTCTGTGTGATGTTGCCAAATGTCTGGCTTCTGTGTTTCCTGTTCCAAGCAATTGTTTCTTATTCTGCATGCTAATGAGCAGTCTACAAAGGCTGTGGTTCAATGCCACTGAAGCCAGGACTAGGAATCGGATGTGGAAAACCAGGGGCTAGCTTGCCTGGAGTGAATTTAAAAATACATATAATTGGATTTCACATTCTCTAACTAGCCATGCCAGTGCTATATTAATAATTTTACCCCGCTATTATTAGGCAGCTGGGCCTGAATGAGAAATGGCGGCACATCCGTTATCTTTGAATCAGCTGCATTTTCAGAAGGGCTTGCTGCCTTTAGCTGGTTAACAGCATCATGTAAATCCAAATGACTGTGCACATGCATGCCAGCCCCAAAAGAAAATTGCAATCCGAATGCTTTTTTTGCTTTTGAAAAATGTTCATCTATTGATCTCTCTGACGCAGAGAGAAAGCAGCTGCCTGCGACGCCAGCTGAGGGATTCAAAATGAGAGAGAAGAAAAAAGAGAAGCATTTGAGAGAGGAAAAAGCTAAACATTTTCTGCTTTTTTAAAAATGTAGAGGAACTGAGATTTTAAATTCTGATCATGTGCTCATCACCACTGTGGATGACTGACATGCCCTTTGTCTGTGTCCTCCCTACCCCTGAAAGCAGAGGGTCAGAGTTGGAATTAGGTTTCCTCCATGGCAGAACTTCTTTGAGCAGAGTGTTTTCTATACTGCCTTCCTGACAGCCAGCCTAGGGCCTGGCACCTACTGAGTACTCAATAAATATTTAATGAGCTCAGTGAAATTGGGATCCATGCAAGGAGCTGCTTGCATTTAAGCCGGCCACATTTCCTGGAAGAAGCCTCTAGCCTCCTCCCTTTGTTGAGGAGCATGACAGCCCATTACCATGACTCTCACTGTTCTCTGTGCACAAGCTCTGTGGCTGTTACTGTCACAGCTCCAGGTGCCTGCTCCCAGCACCTCTCAAAGATGGCTCTTTTCATTAATGTATTATTTTTTCCCCAATTTATAGAACTAGATAGCAGCTTTTTATAGAATATTTTACTGCTGCTTTTAGCTTTAATTTTGTTATTATTGTTTGTATATGTTTAGGAATGTGGACCTGTATGTGGGTCCACCCACGTGTATGTATGCATACACACATGTGCATGTGGAGGTCAGAGGTCTGTAGCAGGTGCTGGCCACCTTAGTTTTTTTTTGAGACAGGGTCTCTCACTGAACCTGACACTATCCAGTTGGCTAAACTGACTGGCCAGCTAGCCCCAGGGACTCTACTGTTTCTGTTCTCCCAGTACTGGGTCATGGGTGTGTGCTAACTGGCTTTTTACATGGGTACTAGGACTCTGCACTCAGGATCTCATGCTTGTATTGAAAGTATTTTATCAACAGGACCTCATTGTTCAACAACTCCAGAAGAAGCAATTCATTCCTGGCACTGGGCTTTCTGTTAGATTGTGGCGTCTAATAGGGGCACTGTTGGCCTGTCATATGGTTTCTCCTCTCTCTCTCTCTCTCTCATTCTCTCTCTCTCTCTCTCTCTCTCTCTCTCTCTCTGTGTGTGTGTGTGTGCATGCTCACACCTGTGTATTTTATATAAAGAATCTCATACAGTCATGAGTTTCCTGTCTCCTTTTTTTTGAAAGCTCTTTAGTGTTATTTTTCCCCCCAACCATAGCATTTTTTGACACAAAATGTCTATGAGTGGGTAACTTACATTCTGATGCTTTAAACTCTTTTATGGAATTGGTTAAAATTCATCAGAATTACACTATATGCCCTTGTTATCTTTTTAAAAATTACCCTTTCCAACCTCACACCCCTGCTTAGCTTATACTTTAAAATTTTTATTTCTGTGGGGAGAAAGACTTACACTCTTTGCTGTTGATATCAGAATCAGCAGACACATGGCTATTATACAGCAACCCCAAATTCCAGACAATGGAAAGATAAATATGCGAATTGGTGTCCTGAGATAATTATTCATGAGTATCCCACAGCTTTGAAGGGAGGAGTGCTAAGAAATCTCTAGAATTATCTTTAACATTAAGTGTGGAAGCTACTCTAGAAATAGTAAATATTTTACATTGTTCTAGATTTTATCTCATTGTATAAGACTTTTATTACATTTATTTCTGCATCATATCAGATTCTGGAAAACAAATGTCACTCAACTGTCTTAAGGATACCATTCTTAGGTTGTATCCTTTTTGCTCTTTGAAAATCCTGAACTAACTGAGTGATTTTATAGGAATTTAAAAATGAGGACTATTCATGTTCATGAATGGGGTTTAGGATTCAAACTGAATTCTCACATTAATTGCACAACACTGCACAGTTAAGTGTTTCTTAACTGTGTGCATTAAGGTGACCTTGATTGTGATTTTTTAACAAGTTTAGTGACAAAGCAAGGAGAATCATTGCACCATTAAAACCCTTTACAAATATTAAATAATTGATCCTCATAAACTCTTAGAGGAATGTATTATCTCCCTTGAAAGATGGGAATACTGTTTGCCATGTAATATTCCAGTCCAACAAATTCATAAGCAGTGGTTAAGGGTTATTTCTGCTCTCAAATACTATAATTAAATCCCCTTTCCAGATTCTTCTTTGTAAACAGTGTAACATGATAATTTCTAGTCTTTGCCTTTAGATGACTAGTCTCAATAGTTTAAGAGAAAGAATATCTGGATAACAAATGCACAGAGCATCTTAGTCCTTTGGGTTGGCTGTAACAAACCACAATTGACTAGGTAATTTGTAAGTGACATATATTTATCTCTTGCCACTTTGGAAGCTGGATTTTCAAGACAATGGTACCAGCAAAACCCATGTGCGCTGGTTCTGATCCTTAGACAGCAGCCACTTTATAGTAACCTCCTATGACAGCAGAATGTAAGACTCTCAGTAGCCTCACTCAGTAGGGTACACTTTCCATTCAGGAGGCCTCTGCCCTCATGATCGCTTCAAGACTCTGTCCTTGATATTGCCACCTTGAGGTTAGGATTTCCACATGTGAAATTTGGGGGAACACTTCAGACCTTAGCACGAAGTAAGGAAATAAATTATAATCTGCTAAAACTATGTCTGTGAGCTCATTTTTCCTTTAGATTTTATTTAAGTTCTTCAAATTCCCCTTAGTGAACATTTGCATGCCTGAAGTGTAAAACAAACAAATGATTGCTACTACCTTCATTCTGAGAAACAAATTACTATTGTACCACAAATCGACTTAAATTTGAGACTCACATGAAGAGGGTCATGTCTCCCAAGCATCCTACTGGCAGGTTTTCCGGGTTTCTTGCCTATTACTTGAAATTCAGGGAGTGCATTGTCATCAGATTGCTGCTGGCTTTGGATGGTGCTGGGGAGAAGGAGCATGCACTCTTATTTTCTGCCCAACTTGCTCTTGCCCTTACCTAGTTCTTGACAGAGAACTTAATGAGACCCCTCTGCCCACACTCTGCCTTAAACTTGAATTTTCACTGTAAGAAAGAGACCAAAAGTGAAAGAGAAAGTTGATAAAACAGTGATTATTGCACACAGACCAGACTCTAAGAGTTCAGGAACGCTGCGGCAGGTGACTAAATTAACGCATCATACACTAATGGCAAGATGAGGTAGGCTTCTCTGCCGTGATGACTAGGTCACAGGAGGTGGCCACTGTTTACGCAGCATCTCCCATGAGCCTGGCAGTGGGATACAGTAAGTTACGGTCTCTGCTTCTGTGGAGTTTCCAGGGCAGTAGCAAAGGAGAACACGGAAAGACACAGTGGCCTAAAGGACGACAGGATACAAGGGTGAAGGACTACAGGATACAAGGGTGAAGGACTA
>CABHPP010121551.1:0-26535 GCA_902168425.1 Peromyscus attwateri
TGACAGACCAGTAAGTCCTGTGGAGTCTATCTTCAGAACCGATGTCCTATTCATCTCCTTCCCTCCAAGTTCACTACCATCACCACTAATATCTTGGCCAAATTATCCTATAGCATGGCTACTATTCCAGTTTTCCGGCTGGTTTGCCATAGTGGTTATCTTATTCATTTATAGCTTTTGAGACTGTGATCCAGGCTGGCCTTAGACCTGAGGCAATCCTCCTGCCTCAGGTTCCTAAGTGCAGGGATTACAGGCACCACCATTTCTGGTCCCACCTGGTTTCATTTTCATTTCTGTTTATTTATTTGCATCCAGCCTGCCTCCTCTTAACTTGCTACTCAAAATACATAACTAGATCAAGTCACTTTCTTGATTTCTCTCTACAAGAGGGTTAGGTCTGTCTCTTTTAAGTCTTAATAGTTATCTCTTCAAAAGACTTCCTTGAGGACCTATTCTAAGACTCTTCACAGCATATCTCAACTACGACTAAGTTATTTACGTGTGTATTGCCTTACCTACTGAACTTACAAGGGGTTGTAATTAGGCTTATGCTGATACTCTCAACAGCGTCTCACCAGACCTGAGCGTTGGTCATGGTCATATACGCCTGAAAACTCAGCACTAAGACGCAAACTACACAGTAAGGGAAAAAAAAAGCTAAGTCCTGAATAATGACTCGATTAACTTTTTTTTTTTTTTTTTTGGAGCTGAGGATAGAACTCAGGGCCTTGTGCTTGCTAGGCAGGCGCTCTACCACTGAGCTAAATCCCCAACCCCTCGACTAACTTTCTTGAGCTTACTCTTCTCCATATACGAAGGGATTCACATGAACCCAGAGGGGATGAGATCCAGAGTAACGCTCTCACCCTGCACGCCCAACCTCCGGCAGCACCGCCCACCACGGGTCACGTGACCGGAGACAGTCGGCCTCCACAGGTCGCGATCCCCTCTCTCCTTTGGCATCCAGCGTTCACCATGAGATCCAGTTTCCATCTCCCAACCCCCCTGCTGCCTCGCCCTACAACAGCCACAGCACTGAGCTACCTGCTGCCCTTGTCCTCAGCGCAAGAACTGCCGACGCCATGTTTCCTTCGCATTCGCTTCCGGGCTGGGAAATCTGCTTCCGCTACTAGGAGCTCTACTTCCGGATCCTGCGTACAGTTCAAAAAGTGGCGGGAGCAGTAGCAGGTGAGCGCAGATCTCCTGGGGTTTGTGGCTGGTACCTCCGGGGGCTTCTGCAATGGACCGCTGGCCTCAGAGGCGGGGAGATGGCCGGCATGGACGTTTGCCCCACTGCCGGAGTCACCGGGAGCCTAGGGAGGGACCAGGATGAGGCTCAGCCAGATTCTGTGCTAAGCTGGTTGTAGATGCACAATTGCATTTAATTCCTACAAACTTAAGCTATTGGTATTGTGTTAAAGAAACTGAGGTCCAAGAAGGTTTCAAGGATTATCCTAGGTCACAATAATTATTTGCTGAAAGAATGACTCATGTAACCCAGCAATTCCAGGCAGGCTTTAGTATACTCACGGGAAGTGTGAAAACATACCCATTTAAAATATTTGCACAGCCGGGCGGTGGTGGCGCACGCCTTGTATCCCAGCACTCGGGAGGCAGAGCCAGGCGGATCTCTGTGAGTTCGAGGCCAGCCTGGTCTAGAGAGCGAGATCCAGAACAGGTACCAAAACTACACAGAGAAACCCTGTCTCGAAAAACCAAAAAATAAAAATAAAAAATAAAATAAAAAATATTTGCACGTGAATATTTGTAGCAGCATTATTTATTATAGCCAAGAAAGGGAAGCAAACTGTCCATCAAGCAATAAATGCTTAAACAAATTGTGGCCTATCCACACAATGGAATAGTATTCAGTTACACAAAGGAAGGCAGTGCTGGAGCACAGTACTGCCACAGAAGGACCTTGAAAGCTTGAATGTGAAAGAGACCCGCCACAAAAGGCACATACTGTGTGCTTATATGAAATATACAGAGTACAGAATGGTTGTTAGGTGCTGGGAGAGGGAAAGAATGGGGAATGACTTTAACGGTTATAGAATTTCTCTTTTGACACAATCTCGCTATGTCATGTAGGCTGTTCTTGAACTCAAAGTATCCTCCTGTATCTTCCTGCCGAGAGGGGGGATTGCAGTTGTGCACCAGCATGCCCAGTTTTTAATAGGATTTCTTTTCGTGGTAATGAAGGCTTTCAGGAATTAGATGATGGTAATGGTTAACAATACAAATATGCTAGACCCCATTAATCTGTATGAGTGATTTATTTGTTTACCTGCTAAGTGTAATGATGGGGATTCAACCCATGCTTGACTCTATACATGCTAAGAAAGCACTCTACCACTGAACTGCTATTCCAACTCCTAAACTATATTTTAATATTATAAACTATTTCTGGGACTTATAAATGTGAATTAAAATAAAAAGTAACTATGTGAATTATTTTTTCTTCACTGTGTGTATGTGTATGCACACAAGCACACTCAGGTATGCACGTGGAGATCAGAGGACAACTTTTGGGAGTCAGTTCTCCTTCCACCATGTCAGTTCTGGGGATTGAACTCAGGTTAGCAGCCTAGGTGACATGCGTCTTTGCTTGTTGAGCCATCTTCTTAACCTCTGTTTTTTAAAATTCACTGATTTTTATGTGATGTGTCTGGAGGCCAGAAGAGGGCGTTAGATCTTCCTGGAGCTGAAATTACAGGTGGTTGTGAGAGCTGTCCAGGGTGGGTGCCGGGAACTGGACTTGGTCCTCTGTAAGAGCAGTTCAAACTCTTAACCGCTATCTCCAGCACCAGCATGTTTTTTATTTTGTTTTGTTTGTTTTTGTAGAGATCTCCATGTTAGGGGCCAGGGAGATGACTCAGGTGCTTGCTGCCGAGCCTGATGACATGGGTTCAATCCCCAGGGCTCACATTGTGGAAAGACAAAACCAACTTCCTGCAAGTCCTCTGATTGCCAGATATGGGCTGGGGTATGCACACGCCCACACACAAACACAAATATTTTTAGAACATTTTTAATGATCTCCATGTCACATCAGGAATTATTGTGCATACTTGTAATCCTGGCACTTGTGAGTGAGAGGCGGAGAGATCAGTTCACAGTCATTCTCAGCTACATGAGACTCTCTCAAAAAGACAAAACAGAAAGCCGTGTTGAATGCAGAGATCAGCAAGGGGCTAGTATTGTGTTTTGTTAGTATTCCCATTACAGTTTTGTAATAGTAACTATATTTTGATTATAACTCACCATGACCTAGAAAGATTTTGAAGCGGGGATCCTGTTGGCGTACCAATGTGTCCATTTTGAGTTCCAGATTGAATGTGTTGGAGCACGCCCTATTTCTCTGATTCTCTTAACGTATTTATCTTCATAAAGCTTGGTCACCTCTAGCGAACCAGCTTGAATGGTCTCATATATGTTTGCTCTCTCCTTTTAGGCAATTAATTTGGTAGCATGTGTTAGAGATGGCTCTAAGAAAGCTGTCCCTCTCGCTGCTTTCCACAGAGAGTGATTCTGAGGAATTGCCCACATTTGCCTTTCTGAAGAAGGAACCACCTTCAGCTGACAGGAATCAGCCTCAGAGGGAGAACGTAGTGGTGGTCACGTCAGATTCTGAGGCCTCCTGTCCTCTGTCACCAGGCTTGGAAGATCCACCGTTTGTCCTAGATGCAGCTGAAGCTCCCACACAGGCAGAGCCAGTCAGAGTGCTAAGCAGTGGAAGTGAGGATGAAGATGTATTTGTCCCCCTGGCTGAGCGGATCACATGTAAGTTTTTGACACACAAGCAGCTGAGCCCTGAGCACTCTAGCTCCTCACTTAAAACTGTTTTGGATCACCAAAATAATACAAGTGGACCATGTGACTGGAAAAAGCAGCCATTTCCAAAGATCCCTGCCGATGTTCCTTTGCACAGTGCCTTAGAGAAGAGCCCAGCAAATGACGGGGACTCTGTCTTAGACAGTCTGTTTCATCAGCTTCCAGACCACCAGTCTACCCGCAGCAAGTTGGCAGTAACTAAAACAATCCCCGACATCCCTCTACCTCAGAAGAGAACCAAGCGCAGTCAGAAGGTCCAGAGAAGAGGCTCTCAGGGATGCTGGCAGCCAAGACAAGCAAGCAGGAAGGAAAACACCCCAAGGCCGCACGAGAAGAAAAAGAAGGCAGCGATGGTCAATAGGCTGAAAGCCCAGAGGCCGGAGGAATGCCTGAAGCATATTGTGGTGGTGCTGGACCCAGGTTCTCCCATATTCCAGCTCCCCCTTGAGCCGGGTTGTCTGTGTCCTGGACTCCCCCATGACCAGTCCTTTCCAATCTATTGCAGTGCTTTTACAGATGGAAGGTGGGGGCCAGCTCCTGGGAGCGCTGCAGTCTATGGAGTGCAGCTGCGTGATTGAAGCCCAGGCTGTGCCTCGAAGTATCACTTGGAGGAGGAGGATAGAGCTGGTAGAGGTACGCGCTTCTGGCTGGAGACTCTCCTGCCCCTTCACCCTCTAGGACTGCCGCCGCACTGCCCCTGGTTGAGACTGAGTGACATAGCAGTTACTGTTCTCAGGTCTGAAGGGATGAGAGAAGGAAGTGGCGAGCAGAATCCAGGAGAATGAGAGGGCCGACACTATGATGGGCAAGCCTGGGAAATGAACAGGCAGAGTTCATTCTCTTCCCCTCCAGTGTACCACTCAGGTTCCTAGCTGGGAGCCCAGGAGCCTGGGGATCCTGTGATGTCTAAGCGTAGTTAAGCAGAGTGGGACAGGGGAAGAGAATTTGTGTGCCTTCCCTAGTTCTCTAACTGGACTTGGGGACTGGAGCAGCTGTGTTTAAATCCTGGCTTGACTGCTGGACTCTGCAGTTTATCACACGTCTTTGTACTTCAGTTACCTGTTGTGGAGTGAGGCCACTGGTAACATCACTTTCCCCTGTTGGAGGGTCTAAGTGAGGTATCCTGGCACTAGCATCTGGTAGACTTAGGGCACATATTCACCCTCCAGCCCGGGGTCTCACGGTGCTGTACTGACTGTTCCCACCATGCCTCCTTCCTATCTGTGAATCCAGACACTCTACCCTTCAAGAGTTTAGAAACGAAGCATTAAGATGTTTGCCTCCCTCTCCTTTGTTCCTCATAGCTCTCTCAGTAACTTAGGACAGTCACCTACACATTTCACTTGTATTATTAGCAAAACTATATTCATAGCTGGGCATGGTGGCACACGCCTTTAATTCCAGCACTTCGGAGACAGAAGCAGGTGCATCTCTGAGTTTGAAACCAGCCTGGTTTGTGTATAATCATCAGGCCACTATATATTGAGGCCCTGTCTCAGAAACAAACAATGAAACCTCTTATCTTCACAGAGCAGTTTGTCTCTGAAGACACTTTGCACGTTCTCTCCTGTTCCGATCACAGCTGTCCTGAAGGCTGAAATCTCCACACTTCCCAGATAGAGACATGGGATCAGAAGAGCTGAATGCCTGCTTCAGGGTCACAGCTGGAACTCGACCCCAGAGCTCCCCCACTTGCACCCTGCTATGTTAGGAGTCTTGCATTGGGTTCTAGGGACCGTGAGAAAACTGCCCACGTCTTGCTCCCAGTCACTCTTCAGCACCCTGTTATTGTGGGGTGGTTGGCCCTAAAGCACCTTGGCTTTGACAGAGCCCTTGGTCTGATGAAGGTTTTCTTTTTTTATCTTTTTTCCCTGGTGCTGCTGCGGATGGAGCTCAGGGCTTCATGTGTACTAAGTAAACACTCTACTGTTGAGCTACATCCCCAGCACCAATGCCTCCCACCTTTTTTGTTCTAAGATAGGGTCTCTCTATGTAGTCCTGGCTGGCCTTAAACTCAAATCCACCTGCCCCTGCCTCCCAAGTGCTGAGATTAAAGGCATTCGTCACCATGCCTGGCAATCCTTTCTTATTCTCGTTTTTTAATTTAGTTTAATTTATTTTTGAGACAGGGTCTCTCTGTGGAGCCCTGAGTGCCCTGGAACTCTATGTAGACCAGGCTGGCCTTGAGTTCACAGAGATCTCCCTACCAATGCCTCCTGAGAGCTGGGATTAAAGGTGTGCGCCACCACTCTCAGCTTTAAAAATGTATTATTGTTGTGTACATGTGTGTGTGCCGTGGTGCATGTGTGGAGGTCGGAGGATAACTTTGTGGCATCACTTCTCTCCTTCCACTTTTACATGGGTTCCAGGCATCGAACTCCAGTCACCAGGCTTGTGTGGCAAGTACTTTTAGCCACTGGATCACCTTACCCACCCTGTTCATATTCTGTCTCTGAGATGCAGTGCACCAGCCCTGAACAAACAGTTGAGGGGAGGGACCGGATCACAGGTAGCTTTTCTTGCCACCGTGACATCATCCAAGAAGGAAAGGCTATTACACAGGGCCATTCACCCAGACCCAGCCCACCCACAGGTACCACAGCTGCTGACCTGCCCTTTACTGTGTTCTCGGGTCTTCTGCAGGATGGAAAAGACTGGGTGGACGAGCCGACCATCCTGGTGTTGCTCCTGGCAGAGGCCTTCATGTCCATGGTCAACAACTTAGAGCAGGTGTGCGGGGCCAGGGGGTAGAACTGAGGCATGGAATGGTGCCAGCCTCTTCCCAAGGAGCCAATGTTAATGCCCTTTCTGCCACTATGCAGGGAAGTCCCGGCAGCACTGCGAAAGGGAAGGAGACACTTCGGGGCTTTGTAACTGATGTCACAGCAAGGACAGGGAAAGCATTGTCACTGGTGATTGTGGACCAGGAGAAATGCTTCAGGTATGGATATGCCCTATAGATATAGGCCTTAAAGGGGCAGTTCTTGGGTTATCAAGGGGAAGCTTATTCACCCTGGCTACGAGGTGTTCTGCAAGATGGTGACCCTGCCAAGTGTGGGCTATGCTGGTCAGTTGTCTCGCAACACTTGCCTGGCTCAGTTTGGGGCTGCTGTTTCAGGGCTCAGAATCCTCCAAGGAGAAGAAAATCAGGAATGGCAAATAAACAGGCCAAAGAGAAGCAGCAGAAGAAACAAGAGTCTAGCACAAGGCTCATGATGTCCAGGGTAGACATGGAAGAGGTAAGGAATCCTGTTGCCTGGGTCAGGTGAGTGCTCACTGGTTATCTAACGAGGTTTCCAACTGAGACCAAATAAAAAGGCACACTAGCACTTCTGTCTACCTTGGATTAAGTAGGAAAGGGATAAATGGAGCCAAGAGATTGAGTGTAGCTTTAGTGAACATTGAGAAGACTTCCGACCAGTCTCTCCACTCTTCTAGTCTATTGTTTATTGTTGCCTTTGGGTTCCTAGGCTTTGGTGGATCTGCAGCTACACACAGAAGCCCAGGTTCGGATGGTGCAGAGCTGGAAAGAGCTGGCTGACTTCGCCTGTGCATTTACAAAGGCTGTGGCTGAAGCTCCCTTCAAGTGAGTGACCTGGCTAGCCTCCCCACCTCCACCCTCTGCCCACACCAGGTCATGCTTTTTCCCTTGGTTCTTGCAGCCAGAGAAAATATGCTTTTCTCCTAAACTGCCACGGGCCCAGTGTCTGTTTTTAGGCAGAAGCCTATCTTAAGCTGGAGATTCTTGGCAAAAGCCTCAAATCTAGGGAGCTGGAGAGATGGCTCAGAGGTTAAGAACACTTGCTGCTCTTGTACAGGACCCAGACTATTCCCAGCATCCACATGGCAGCTCACAACTGTCTGTAAGTCCAGTTCCAAGGGATCTAACACCCTCTTCTGGCCTGTGAGGACACCAGGCAAGTAAGTGATACATGGAGGCAAACACTCATACATAAAATAAAGACCTCAATTTCAGCCCTTTATAAAAATACTCTCTTCAACTTAGATGTAAGTCTGTTGTATAAGTTGATGCTGAATTACTAGGATTCATTCAGATCAGATCTTGAGTGATCCTAGTCAGAACTGAAAACTCAGGGACCTCAGAGACAGCCCTGTCCAGGTGCTTTTTTTCTTTTTTTTTTTTTATATTGAGGAAACTGAAAACTAATTGAGTCGTCTAAGCCCCCAGCAAGTGAGAACCAGAAACAGATTTCAAATTGCCCAATTCTCAGTCCCCTGTGCCCCAACATCAGGGAAAAACCCCAATACCTTCTCTAGTGAAAAGGACTAGATGCAGGCAGGGTTGTTTTCTAATCTTTCTGCATGTGTATATGTGTGTGTGGGTGTGAGCAATAACCTCAGGTACAGGCCCTTACCGGAAATGCAGGAACTCCTTTGCCACTGCACATGTAGGGACAGTTGTCCTGTGACTCCAGGGATCTGTCTCCATATCCCATAACCCCTCTGTAGGTCTGGGGTTCCAGACGCAGCAAGCACTTTACCCACTCACTCATGCCCTGAGGCCCCAGATGCGATTTTATTTTCTTTTTATGTGTATGGAGGTTTTGCCTGCGTGTGCATGACATGTGTGCAGTGCCCAAGGAAGGCAGAAGGGGGCACCAGAGCCTTTGGAGTTGGAGTCAGGTGGTGGTAGTGAGCTGCCACGAGTGCTGGGAATCCAATCTGCTACTTCAGGAGAGCAGTCAGGGCTCTTAACTGCTGAGCCCTCAGCCCCACCCCACCCCCCAACTAAATGCAATTTTTAAGGGAACCTTCAACCAACACTATGCTTGAGAACAAAGAGAGACTCAAACTGGCCTGAGGTAACATTGAGTCTACCTCCGGGTCACTGGAAAACTTTTCAGTCCACAGTTGAGGGGACAAATAAGTAGGAGAGGAACTTAGGTTCCCAATGGTGCTCTTGCAGGAAGCTCCGGGATCAAACCAGCTTTTCCTTCTGCCTGGAGAAAGACTGGGCTGGAGGCATGAAAGTGGACCCAGCTGGTAGGGGACTCGCACTCGTCTGGAGGAGGCAGATCCAGCAGCTGAACCGAGTCAGTTTGGAAATGGCCAGTGCTATTGTGGATACCTATCCCTCACCACAGCTCCTGGTGCAGGTATACTGCTATGGGTGGCCTGCTTCTCCAAAGTGTCTGAGGGAGGTTTTGTTGAGGGGCCAAGAATGTAGGTCAGCAGTGTGGGTTGTCTGGCCTGAGAAAAGACAGGTTCCCCTGCCTCAAACTGACCTGACTACCCTCTTATCCTGGCTCTTGAACCAAGGGATGGCCATGGATGGGTGGTATGGGATTAAGGGGTCATTTACCACTTCCAGGCGTATCAGCGGTGTTTTTCCGAGCAAGAATGCCAGAATTTGCTGGCTGACATACAGGTACGCCGTGGAGAAGGTGTGACAGCCACCTCCCGCCGTGTTGGGCCAGAACTATCCAGGCGGATCTACCTTCAGATGACCACACTGCAACCAGATCTCATCTTAGACAGTGTTGACTGACACCCCTCAGCAACAGGCTGAGAGTTTCCCCAACCTTGATCCCTGACAGCAGAGAGGGGGCCAGAAGTACGCCCTAGGTACAGTTAGGGATTGAGTCTCCCTGTGGGAACAGAGAAGGCTGAGACACTTGAATCTACCTCCACCAGCATTTACTGGTCCTCTCCCTGCAAACCTGATGCCATGGACAACCAACCACCCCACGCTGCCCCAGTCGACCCTCACAACACAGAGGAGAAAGGCAGACCACTCAGACACGGATTTAATAATTGTAGAAATCCAAAGAATAAGCATCAAATCTCGAAGTCAGAGTGGACTCTTGCCTGCGGGTTGGCCTGACTAGGCTCAGCCACTGAGCTGCCTCAACCAGCCAGGGAGCTGTGACTCGGCTGACTTCTGTTTTCCTGTCACCATGTGTGGTATGTACTTTATCAATAAAGCATTTGTACCAATGGCTCTGGAGCTTGGAGGAAGACTAAAGGAATGTGTAGTGATTCTGAGTAAGATGTGGACCTACACGCAGAGCTATCTGGGGAGGAGAAAACAAAGGCCTTTCTTCCAGTGTCAGGACAGTTTTGAGTGACAGACCTATCCAGATGGGACACTAGGGTACTCTCTGAACTATGACAGAACTTGGTCCCTTAGGGGAGAGTCAAGGAGCTTGCAATTGGGAGTTTTTAGCAAATAAGCACCGAGACACAGGTGTTTCTGATCCTTCACCCAGCTGCTGTGAAGAGACAGGGGAAAGGGGAGCAAAAATGCTTTCTGTAGCAGCAGGAAGGCGGTGGTGCTGCCCTGGTCTGTGCTAATGTTTAACTGTGTATATGTACCACTCTACAGCACCACCCTGTGACTCTGTTTCCCTTTGGCTCCCACTTTTCTACTGCCTTCCCTTCTGTTACAGGTCCAGATCACCTCTAGACCTGCTTCTTGGAAGTCAAGTGTCTAGGCTGCCTCTGAGGTACTAGTGGGGTGTCCCCAAGCAGCTTTTGCAGAGATCTGCCTCTGCTTCCAGGCCACCAGGGAGTTAATGCTCTACACTGAGGCGGGAGACTGGCCTACTGCCATTTTGTGGAAGCCATTTAAGTTGAGGCAAAATTCCACAGGAGCTTCCCAGGACCCTGACGGTATGAGATCTACTTGTGGGTGGCAGGCCTTGTCTATTATGAAAGACTCACTTTGGCTAAGACAATTCTAGTGTGAGTTCATTCTCTTGGGTATTATAAAGGAGGCCACATGACATCAGGGAGAGGAAGAGAACTGGAGTGAGAGGTGGATCTGCTTTAGACCAGCTAGAACACTGTCGGCAAGTCATGGACAGCTTCCTCTGCTCTGCCTCAAAGTGTTACATTGGACCAATGGCAGTGAAGTCACCTTCACAGCCGGGCATTTTGTACGTTCCTACAATGTTGAAATGTCTGAGCTCTTTAAGGAAACATTACTCCACCCTTCTACCTTAGGCTAGATTTATCCAAGTATTCCTAGTCCCCAGTAACACACTGCCCTCCAATCTGTCCTGGTTACCCAGGAAGGAATGAAAAAAAGGGTTTGACATACAAAAGTATAAATGTAGTGACAGCTGACCATTTAGTAGAAAGGAACCTTGCCTTACACAGCTTGGTGTGACTAGAAAACTTAGGTCTTCTCTCTCCCCACCCCTAAGCCTATTCCTTTAGGCATGCAGGTAACTCTTCCTCCCCTCTCCATTTCTCCTCATTCCACCAGGGAACCCTGACTAAGGAACAAAGAAGTCCTACAAAGGGGAGGTCTCAAGTATCAATCAGCAGCCATTGGATGATGGCAGGTAGGTCTGACGCTAAAAAGAGGTTGTGTCCAGCAGAACCCAATTCCATAGGAATCCAAGCTCCAAGGCTGGGAGGCAGCGGTGCTGAGGACAAGCTCACTGCTGGGAGTCGGTCTGGAGGACCCACTGGAGGATCTCATGATGGCGCAGGCCCTGGACGGCATTGTCGTAGATGGTGTTCACGCTGTTGCAGAGGGGCTGGTGCTGCAGCCCTGTCATCCGGCATGCAACCAGCCCTCCTGCCACACACATTAGCAGCAAGAGCAGCAACACCTTCAGCACAACCCAGGAGCGTGTGTGTTTCCGGGGTGGTGGCTTGCGAGGACGAGAGCCAGACTTAGATTCTGGAGGGAAAAAATAAGTCAGTTTGTAGAGAGCAGCTCTATAATCAATGCAGATCCACTCCCTTCTCAAGTCCTGAGCAGATGTTTTAGGAACATCTAAATGAGAGCTCACTCTCCTGCTATTCAGAGCCCAAAATGTAGTCTTCCCCAAGGTCGCTAAGAAGTACATACTACATCTGGAGATGGGATTCATCTTGTTGCCTTCTGCAACTCAGTCCCCAGGGTCTTCCATTCTCTTTGGTAACAGGGAGATAGATGGTTTGGGGCCCTCAGGATCACAGGAAGCTCATCGGGGTGTTCAGAAGGGATAGACTGCCATCCACTTAGGGGGATGGGTCCAAACTACTAACATCACAAATGTCACCATTATATAATATGTGTAAACTAGGTGTGGTGGCACAGGTCTATAATCCCAGCACTCGGGAGCCTGAAACATAACAAGAAGTTTGAGGACAGTCTGTGCTATGGTGCAACGGTCTCCAAAGGAAAAACTATGCACAAAGTCTGTGGCAAAATAATACCTATCTCTAAAAAAAAAAAAAAGAAAAGCTCAGCCAGTTGTGATAGCTCATGCCTCTAATCCCAACACTCTGGAGGCTGAAGCAGGAGCTAACCTAGGCTACACTTCAAGACCTTTTCTCAAAACATAAGCTTAGGAGCCGGGCATGGTAGTGCATGGCTTTAATCCCAGCACTTGGGAGGCAGAGGCAGGCGGATCTCCAGGTACAAGGCTAGCCTGATCTGCAAAATGAGTACCAAGACAGCAAGGGCTACAGAGAGGAACCCTGTCTCAAACTCCACCCTACCCCCTAAAAAGATAAGCTCAGAGGGTAAAGCATACCACATTACAAATGTGACCACTCCCAACAAGGGACGGTCATGTGCGGCTGCTGTTTGCTAAGATGCACCCCCGCCCCATGATCATATATTAATTTCCCTTTTTTGTTTTTGAGATAAGTTCTCACTGTAGCCCAGCCTGGGCTCAAACTTACAACCCTCCTGCCTGCCTCTACTTCCCTAGTGTTAAGGTTACGAATATGTGTCAACATGCCCAGCTTCACACATTACATTTATAATGAGAATGCTTGAGAATTTTAGGCAGAAAAAGGTGGGGGGATTGGTTTATGTTGGTTTGGAAACGGGGTCTTACTACATCACTCCAGCTGTCCTGAATTTGATCTGCAGACCAAGCCGGCCTTGAATGTAGAAATCTTCCTGCCTCTACCTCCCAAGTATCACCATGCCCAATTTAGGCAAGAACTGTATGAGTGTTTTCTCACTTCTCCTTCCCCGGCTGGCACACAGGTACAGCCCTATCTTCGGCAAACAGGCAGCAGTGACATTAGGTGACTTGCTCAAGGCAAGGACGAACAAGCATAGGAACCCAAACCACCATTCCGCCCCTGCCGCATGCTGTCGACGAAAAGCAAACCTACTTGGGGCCTGATTTGTCTCCTTCTTGGGCTTCTTCTCCTGCTCCCGCTTGGAAGCCTTCTGGGCATCGTACTCCTTTCGCCGGCGCTCCTTCTCCTCTGCCTTCTCCCGCTTCCGCAGCTCCCGCTCCTTTGCCTCCTTAGCCTGCTGCTTGGCCTCCCGCTTCTTCTCTGCCTCTACAACACGATATGAAGAGCATGACTCCTCACGCACACAAGCCCCCAGCAGCTTGCTGCCCGAGTGATAAAGTGTGGCTTCATCCGTCTTTTCCCTCATGCCATGGCTCACACAGACACTGTGAGGGAATCCAGGTACAGTAGCACAGGTCTATAATCCCAGCACTCAGGGTGGAGGGATGCGGAGGGGTGTGTGTAGGATTATGAGTTTGAGGCTAGATTGGGCTATACAGGGAAAATCTTATGAAAAATGTACTCCCAGCACCCAGGAAGCTGAGGCAGAGGATCACCTGGTCCAGGCCACCCTCAGCTACACAGTGAGGTGAAGACCATCCTGGGCCAAGTAAGTTTCCCTTTAAAAATGAAGTTTCTCTCAGGGTTTACTGAGTCTTATTGAGAGACTCCTGGCTACAAGCGAAGAGGGCATCAGACCTCACTATGGATGGTTGTGAGCCACCATGTGGTTGCTGGGAATTGAACTCAGGACCTCTGGAAGAGCAGCCTCTGAGCCATCTCTCCAGCCCCTGCTGACCTGAGTTTTATCCCTAGGTCCCATACAGGAGAGAGCAGACTCTCACAAGTTGTCCTCTTACCCCACATGTGTACTATGGGCAACACAGTAAATAACCAAATCGTCAGAAGGCTGGGGGGGGGGGGGGATCGTAAGCCTCCAGTTTCAGACCAGCCTGGAGAACGACTCCCACAAAAAATAACAAAAGTGCACAGAAGGGGAACGAGCTATAGTGGAGGTATTGGTTCTGTGGGATGAATGTGGACCAGGGAGGAGGATGGTGAGGTTAGCTCATTTCAGGGCTTTAGTCAGTACACTCTTTCTAAAGAATTACACCAACTTAATTCACAAAGAACCTACTCACACAACATTTGCTCAGGTTGACTTTACAGCTCATGTGTGCTTACATGAAGCATCCCACTTCCAAATTACTGGTTCTAAAAATGCATTTTCAAATTAGTCATTTAGAAGCCTGAAATATATGTTTCCAAAGTCAGAATACCACAAAATGGTGGCTTAATGCCCTTTTAGGGCTTGAAAGCCTAGGAGATCCATAACGGAGCTGAACAGTAGCCCCATCGGGACAGTAGCTTCCCACTGTTCCTTTCCATGCAAACAATCGGTGTTCCAGCTGGGCACAGAGAATGCCAAGAACAGGCCACACCCAGCTTCTTGGGACCTGGTGCTGGCAAGGAGTGGACATAGCAGGAGTGAGTTGTCTTGCCATGGCAGTCCTGCCTACAGCAAGGACAGTTCTAACTCCTGCATGGTGAGCTCAGGGACTGCCAGTAGCCAATACTGTACACATCCTTTCTCCCACTGCAGCTTAGAAGTCAGCCAGCCAGTCAAGACTAAAATGCAGAGCGAAGAAGACAGGGCAAGTTCTAATGGCCACATTGTTTTCTTTTATCTTTAGTTTTACGTGTATAGGTGTTTGGCCTGCATGTCTGTCTGTACATCATGTGCACACAATGCCTGTGGAAGCCAGAGGGTGTCAGATCGACTGGAACTGACTAACAGATGGTTGTGAGCCACCACAGGGTGCTGGGAATGAAACTCAGTGGCTCTAGAAGGGCAGCCAGTGCTTGTAACCACGGAACCATCTCTCCAGTCTGTTTGCTGTCTTTGGAAAAATAATATTTTAGGATAGGTATGGTGGCACAAAACTTTAATCCCAGCATTCCAGAGGCAGAAGCAGGCAGATCTTTTTTAGTTTGAGGTCACCCTGGTCTACACAGTGAATTCCAGCCAGGGCTACATAATGAGACCCCATAATAAATAAGTACATAATATTTTTTATTAATTCTTTGAGAATTTCATCTAAAGTATTTTAATCATATCCACCCTACTCCTTGTAACTCCCCCCAGACCTGCCTAATCCCCACCCCAACTTCATTTCCTTGTTTGTTGTTGAAGCTGGTTTGGGGTTTTTTGTTGGTTTGGTTTGGTTTGGTTTGCTGAGACAGGGTCTCTTCTCTATAGCTCTGGCCATCCTGGAACTTCAGTTAAGTGTGTCTAGGCAAAGGAATGGCTAAGCTGTGGTCTATGTGCTGCCAAAGAAAGTGTGCACAGGCTAATTTAACGGCATGCTTGCCTCTGTGTGGAGGAGGAGACTGGCCTTGGTCACAGTGGGCCTGCTGGTCACCTCACACCTCCCTAACTGGGGATGCCATTCTAGGGTCAATGGAAAGCCAAGAAAGAGTTCGAAGCACACCGCAGCAGTATCCAACCTGTTCAAAAAAATCCTGAGCTGAGAGGTAGAAGACAGATATGTGGAGATGGCACAGTCGTGAAGACAAGCCAGAAGGCATGTGGTTCCACAGGATGGTGAAGAGTCACACAGAGGACTAGCTATCAGACCAAGAACAGCAGAAAGAATCACAGATATCTGTCTAACCTCAGGCTTGAAAACTCCAAGGAGTTTCCTCCTATAGGGAAGGTTTCATACTGGGGGTTTGGAAACGGAGATGGGTCTGCTCTAGTGATTTTTGTTTGTGGGGCTTTACCTGGGTTTTTGTCTCATTGGTTCTTTATTTTGGGTTTTGCCTTCTGAGATGAGGGTCTTGTTTTGCAGCCCAGGCTGTCACTGAATCCAGTGATCTTCCTCCCTCAACCTCCTAAATAGTGACATTAGAGGTATGTGCCCACATGCCTGGCTCCAGCTATGCTGAAGGGGCCCTTTCACCCTCAGAGGATGACCACCTCAAAGCAGAGACATGATAAGCAGTTGGTGTTGACTGTGGAGCACTATAGAGGAGCCTAGATGGAGAAAGGTGTCAGGTAACAGGGAGGCCACTATACTGCCTATGTCCCCGCCCGCCTTGAGCACCCTCCTATAGATCCTGTTCCGGAAGCCTAGGACTGCTGGCTGACTGAGGACAGGGAAGATGACTAGGAGGATGGCCACCCACCTCGCTCCACTTCCAGCCGGCGCTGCCGCTCTCGTTCCTGATCTGCCTGCACGGCCTTCATGTGCTGTAGCACCTGCAGGAGAGAAGAGGCTCTGAGCTACGCAGGTAGCAGTCTTCACAGCTCATGTCTGTTCAGGACTCAAGAAAGAGACTTCATTTCAGGATCCTAGGCTACCGGGCCCTGAAGGTGGGACAGAGCCAATGGAGATAATCCTACCTTTGTATCTTAAATACTTCATTGCAGAAGAGTCACGTGAGTCCAGTTCATAAGACTGTCAGAAAAAAGCTTCCGGTAAAACACGACACCAACTAGAATCTATGAAAAGTTCTGTTATTCACATGACCCTCACAGTTCACATAATTCATCCAGTGGCTCCCTGTTGTCCCCAGGGAGACAGCATTCCTTCACCATGTTCTCCTGACCCCTCTCCTTTGGCTAACACAGATCCTTAGCATGTTCCTGTTCATACACTGTAATTCCCACTGGTTTCTTGTTGGTTTGGGTTTCTTGAGATAAAGTAATGATCAGTGAGTATCCCAGGCTAGCCCTGCATTAGTGGCAATCCTGACAGGCATGAGCCAGCACACCAGCTAAGCCACCGGCAGGCACTGTTTTGTTCCTAGGCTAGGTGTGACTGGTTGAAGGCACTAGACACACCTGACTGACTGCCTGGCTTTCTATTACAAAAGGAAGAAAATCCAGACAGACTGATGTGCCCAGGGCACACAGCACAAAGTAGCACACCTGAGATCTGAGCACTGACCCGCTGAGCAGAAGACAGCTCCAAGAGAAAGGCCCAAACACTGCCCACTGTAATCAGTACCCAGTGCCCCAAATTCTCAGGCTCAACTCATGGATGACGACCTCAAATGTTCTCACTGTGGACACAGAGGAGGAGCCAAAATTCTTTTATCATTTCTATTTATTTGTTTTGTAGAGCTTCTACACATTAAACACATGCTCTACTACTGAGCTACCCGTCCCCTTCAGTCCTGTAATTTTTTTTTTTTTCCTCAAGACAGGGTTTCTCTGTGTAGCCCTGGCTATACTAGAACTAGCTCTGTAGATCAGGCGGCCTTGAACTCACAAAGATTCACCTGCCTCTGCAGTGCTGGGATTACAGGTCTGCCCCACCACCTGGCTTTTGCTTTTGTTTTATTTTATTTTGTTAGTCCTGTAATTTTAGAAGCTGGTGTTCCATGGGTGTAACTCAGAGCTCCTGGCAATCTAAACTCTATCATACTGTGTGATCTCAGCAAGTTTTCTGATCTGGAAGCCAGAGATAACATATGCTTCTCTGGCCTACTGTGGTAACTTGCTCTGGCCACTCAGCATTCTGCAGCATGATGGGCACTCAATAAACACTGCTGCTAATCACGTCATTTTTACTGCATGGATAAAGAGGACAAGGAAACCTTGAACTAAAGTAACACAGCAGAAGGACCCTCAGGACAGATCTGAGTATTCCAGCATAACTCAGTCCTTGGAAACCTCAAGTTCACACGCACTCATCACAAGAGGGGTTCCACAGCCGGCCTGCAGAATCCTCTCCCACAGCCTGGTTTGAAGCCACAAACTGCTAACCCAGGACTTGGACCTACCAGCACCTCCCAAGGGAATCCAATTTATAAAAATGGCTACCCAACAAGGAACTGCAGGCACTGGAGGATGGGCGAACACGATGGTGAGGAGAGCCCGAGTCCAAAGCTGCGGTCCCACTCCAAACCGGATACTAACTAAGCAAGTGTGCGGCTGGCTCTGACATGCCCATTCTTACCCTGGCTTCAAGGTCCCATCAGAAACGATCTGAAAACACAGGCAGCTCAGAAATGATAGACTCCCCTAAAGTAAGTTCCTAGGGGCAGATGCTGTTCTAGAAACTTCCGACTTTATTCTGACTCCCCAAGCCACTCCTCTACAGCACCTGAAGGTGCTGCAGCCCGGGGCAGCCATGCCAGTGCTGCCAAGGACTGTGGCTTTAGTTACCATCCACAATGCACTGCGCTACCTGGAGCATGTCTGGAAGAAACGTGTGAGCAGAGGGGCCTCCACACTAAATGCAAACTACTTCTGTGGCCATAAGTTATGAAATATCAATGGGTGTCAATCAGACTGGCTTCAGACACACTACATAGCCAAGAATGACTTTGAATTTCTGATCCTCCTGCCTCATCACAAGTGCTGGGATTATGGCCTTGCACCACCATCCTCGGTTTTATGCTGTCCTAGAGATCTCAAACCCAAAGCTTCATGCACACTGTGGTAGGTCTGGATAATCAATTCCATACCATCTGACATTATCTGCTGCATGGAGAGATGAATGGTGCATGTACACTGAGATTTCACAGGTCAGAAAGAAGGGAAACAGCCACTTCCAGGTCATAAAGACTATAAGACACACGTGTAAAGCATGTAGGGCAGAGAAATAGTGGCCACTATGAGTCTTCAGAACTGAGACTGCTCATTAACACCAAGTTTTCACAACAGGATTCATGGACCATGTGAGTCTTGGCTTCCTATGTTGCCTTGCCTGGTTATGTTAACCTTTCAGCTTGGTTTCTTGTAACAATGATGGTGAGATTATATAAACCCTTAGTAGATGGGGGGGGGGGGAGGCCATTGCTTTTGAGGCTCACAGAGGAGACCCCTCCCATACATTTAGCTTATATTAACTGAAATACAGCTAAGTCTATCTTGTTCCACAGCACCCAGACATAGTAAGTCATTTGGTGCTCAGCTGAAGTGGTGTTCCACTGCCAGAGTGGGTATTATTGAGGGCACAGTGCTGCTCTCAATGAGCAAGGTAAGGGATCATCAAGGAAACTGGTCACCAGGAAGGTCTGTCTTGCACAAATTTCTCTGGTTCCTCACTCTCTTGTCGGGACATGAGCTATAAACTTCTAAACCTTAACCCCCTTTTCAAAAGATTTAAAGCTGGACATATTGGTGCACACCTTTAATCCTAGCACTCAGGAGGCAGAGGCAGGCAGATCTTTGAGTTCAAGGCCAGCCTGGTCTACAAAGCCAGTTCCAAGACAGCCAAGGCTACACAGAGAAACTGTCTTGGGGGAGAAAAAAAATGTTTGTGTGTATATGAGAGAGAGGGGGGGAGAGTAAGTGCCTAGGGAGGCTAGAGGTATCAGATCCCGCTTGAGCAGCGAGTGTGGGTGCTGGAAATCAAACCCGAGTGTTCTTCAAGAAAAGCATGTGCTCTCCACTGCTCGGTCGTCTCAGTCCTCCCTCCTGCCTCTTAACCCCTTTTCAAAGGTTTATTTACTGTGTGAGGGGAGGAGGGGAGATGTGCATGTGCCCAGGCGTGTGCATGTGGAGGTGAGAGGACAACTCGGGAGTCAGTTCTTTCCCTCCACCACTGGGTCCTGGGAATGGGACTCAGGTCATCGGGCTCCACACTAAGTGCCTTTACCCATCGACCCACCTTGCTGGCCTTCAATCCTAACTTTTTTATTGGCCAAACTGCTGCCTCAGGAAAGTCATAGCTTTAACCCTACTAAAGCTAGGGCATAGTGACTATGTCCTAGTAAAACAACTGCTGAAGTTGAGAGATGGTTTAGTTAGTAAAAAGGCTTGCCTGTAAGCCTGTGGACCTGGGTTTGATCCCCAGCACTCAGTGAGAACACTGGGATTAGTGGCACACACCTGTAATGCCAGTGCTACCGAGGTGGGAACAAGAGGATCTCTGCGTCTCACTGGACAGCCAATCTCGCCTAATTGGTCAAGGACAGACCCTTTCTCAAAAGATGTGAACAGCATTCCTGAGGATGTAACCAATGTCGTCCTCTGGCTGCCACACACAAATGCATAGAACCTAGTAAATAAAGAGGCTGGCGAGATGACTCAGCAGTTAAGAGCACTAGCTGCTCTTGCAGAGGAGCTGGGTTCAGTTCCCAGCATCTAATTCAGGCAGCTTACAACTGGTTTTAAGTCCAATCTAACACCTTTTGCTGGCTCTTCCGGCACCAGGGCTGCATGTGGTGCACATACATGCAGGCAAAACACATATACACATAAGACAAAAATAAACTCTCAAAAAAAAAACAGAAAGAAAAAAGATAACATTTAAAAAATAAGCTAATAAATAAAACAGCTGTCAACACAATGCCAGATTGGAGCACGAGTGGTTCCTGAAGAAAGAAAGTATGCAGTAGAGAAGATGGCCCCACTACTTGTAAAATAAATGCACCAGGGCTCAGTGGTTAGGACCTTTTGCTGCTCTTGCAGGAGCTGGGTTTAGTTCCCAGCATCCATATCAGGCAGCTCACAAGTGCTTGTAACTCTAGGTCCAGTGCCCTCTTACATGGCCTATGTGAGCACCTGCTAGTATATGGTACACATAAACTCATGCAGGCACATACTTAAATCTTTTGAAATAATAATAAATACTAAGTAACCACAGCAACACAGACCTCTCCCTGTCAGACTCATCTCACTGAGACCTGGTGCTTTAATAACACAGAGCTGTTGGTACCCTCCCAGGGAGGATAAACAAGAGGGAGAGGCAGGTCCCCGGGGAGAATGTGAGTGAGCCCCCGGGAGCTTCACACCGACCTTGTTTGCACACTGCTTACACTGCTTCTCATCCAAGCAATCTCCGGCCACCTTGGCCAGGACAGGATCCAGGGGATTGTCTTTCAGATCCAGCCACTTCAGGTTCTACAGAGACAGGAAAAGAGGCTAGCTAAGCCTGAGTTTACACAAACTCCCTCAAAGTGGAACAGAAGGAGCTAGAAGAAAACTCTATGTTCCACTACGAGAACAGCCAGCTGAGGCAGGGCCAACCAGGTGGCATTTCTGGTCCCCTCTTCTGCTCGTCATGCTCCCATAGTCCCTGAGCCCTTGACCACACTTGGCTGGGCAACCCTGGTGCATATTACCTTGAGCTGAGCAAAGCTGACAGGCAGGGTGACCAGCCTGTTGTTGAGGAGATCCAAATGCTGAAGGTTGACCAGGCGACCAAAGTCTGCGGGCAGCTGCTGCAGCTTGTTCTTGCTGAGGTCCAGCTTCACCAGATGTGTGAGGCCACAGAAATCCGACTAGGACCCAAAGAAAGAAGACTTAGGCCCAGGGCTCACACACTTTGGTATAAAGGTGTAGGAACTCGCAAGTCAAGAGTATCTCTGTGTAAATCCCAACATTTGCCAGCTACTTCTCTTCAAATGACAGTGGAAAGACCAAATACTATTACAGTAATTACCTAGACAAGCTTGGAAGACAGCATAGCACACAATCTGCATTAGAAATGCATATAACCCACTCAGGAAGCAGAGGCAGGAGGATCTCTGCGAGTCTGAGGCCAGTCTGGTCTATAGAGCAAGTTCCAGGACAGCCAAGGCTGTTACACAGAAAAGCTCTGTCTCCAAACATTTTCATCTTGTCGAATGAGCTCATCTTCCACACTGCTGCTGGAGTGACACAGGGCCTTTCCTGTCCCCCCACGGTGCCCTTCTTCATCTTTCATAAGATTTCTCACTGCACATGGTAGTATACACTTGTACTCCTAGTACTTGGGAGGCTGGTACAGTTGGAGCCAGCCTGGGCAGAATAACAAAACCTCATCTCAAACAACAAATGGGACTATGGGATAGCTTAGTGGTGGAGTGCTTGCCCAGCATATGCAAAGCCCAAAGTTCACTTCCTAGCACCACACACACAGAAATGGTATAGCTTATCCATGAGGCCCTGGGTTCAAGTCCCTCCCCCAATATCCTTCCAAAAGAAAAGAAACATACATATACCTGTTTTTATAAAAACGGCCAGTACCTAAGTACTAAGTCTTTGTCTCTGTTTTTTTGTGACACCTAGCACAGTACTTTACATGGTGCTCAGTGAGTGTCAGGACAAGTAACTAAATGCCTAGAACCTGTCCTACTCAAACCAGGCTCATTCTTAGCACAGGAAAAAAAAAAAAATCCCTGACATTACCCTTTGCTAAGCATCCATGTGACAGTGACAGTACAGCTCAGCTAACGAGGTACTGTTCATGCTCTGTGGGGACTCATAGACACCAGTGGGCACATGCTGAACAGTGAAAGAAAAGTTCTTAGGACAGACAACAGAACAGACTCATTGACGAAAGAACTTTAGGGGTGCTGAGTGACTATGGGGCGCAGTGGATAGCAGCTGTGAAGCTGCAAGGAGCTGCTACCCTTCTTTAATTAGATACACAATACTTCCTGGAATAGAAACCATTTTTAATGATGCTGTTGACAACAGGAGAAGCCCAAGAGAACTCTGAGAGGGCTGGACTAATGAGCCAATGTAGAAACTGCTAACTTCTCAACTCCTCCCCTGAGACTTGAGCCAACAAGAGGCTACCCTGGAATCCAGCAAGGTATGACTGGCCATGGTACAGGGTGCAAGAGGCAATACTGACAGCGAGGGACAGCATGATGACAAAGGAGCACCGCCACAGAGGAGGGTGGCCTTGCTCAGGAGAGGAGAGGCTGAAGGAATCCAATGCCCACATGGGTGAAGTAACAGCTGGGTGTTATTACACCGGTAATCCCAGCACTCAGGAGTCTGAGGCCATCCTGAGGTACACAGAGAAACCCTGTCTCCAGAAAAAAAGAGAACCGGAAGAAGTTCTGCAGGAAAAATCAAAGCAAGAGGAATGATGGGGGAAGAGTGGGAAGCATGCATATGAGCAGGATACAATTATTTATGTTTAAAATGTTATGATGACACATTGTTTTCTATGCAAAAAAAGGGGGAAAAATTCCAAAACCATCAAAAGGACTTGATATACATTGGGTATGCTCCATGACAAGAGAAGCAAATCTCAAGTAACTAGTCCCATCAAAGCACAGTCTTTCTTGTTCCTCATCCAACAATGTGTGGCCCCAGCATGGCAACTCAGGCCTGAAGTCCCAGCTCTTGGGAAGCAAACAGGAGAAGACTGCTCGGGTTTGAAGTCAAGCTGGGCCACACAGTGTCTACAGTCTCAAAACAAAACAAACCACAAAACAAGCCAGGCACAGTGCCACACACCTACAGTCCCAACATGCAGGAGGTGGAAGCGGCAAGGTCAGGGGTTTCAAGGCCAGCCTGGGCTACCAAAGACCTTGTCACAAAACAAAACAGGATGCAAGGGACGAGAGCTCACTTTTCCCACAGAATATAGAGCAAACAGACACAGTGGTCTCTAGCTCCTTTATGCAAGAAAGGTAAACTACTTTTGTCAAGACTAAAATAAAGCAGAAAAAAGATGAGCCCAGCAAGTGATTCGGCAGCATCCTGCTGACTTTACCTTTCTATGCCCTGCCTCATCCGCTGTTCTAAAGAATGTACTTCTGAGACAAACCACCCTCTTCCACTGGTCCCCACCACCCTCAGATTTAGCTGGACCCTGTCTGCAGACCTATCCTGAAATTGTACTTTATGCCACTCTTCACCCCCAGCAACAGTGAGAACGTTCAGGGCTCCAGGACTCACTGCTATTTGCAAGTCTTACCGGAAGAGAGCTCAGTTTATTGCAGGACAGATCCAATACGGTGGCCTTTGGGAGTGCAGCCTAGAAAGAGATGAGAAAAACATGTCGAACTAACAACTGGAATGATTCAGTGACATCTGGTAATGAAGCATTTTCCAGAGAATGTTCCCACAATTACAAAGGCCTTAAAAAAATATAGGGGTGGGGGCAGGGTGGCACATGCCTGTAATCCCAGTATTCAGAAGGCAAGAGGATGTCAAGTCAAAGACTACCCTCGGCGTCATAGTGAGACCCTTAGGAGGGGAAAGGCATGAAAGCATAATGTTCTTGGGGATAAGAAGGAAAATGCCAGTCAACTAAGACCCAGGGAAAACCGCAAGAGGAGGGGTCTGACCATAGAATGTCCAAGTTCGGAAAACTGACCCTTAAAAAACCCCCAGGGCACTTGAAAAGTCTTCTCTAATGCCCTGTTATTAGGTTTCAGGACAGGAACTAGGTCTAATAAAGCTCTACAGTTTGATTGACACATTCATTCAGTCATCCACCCACCAACATGTATGGGTACTGAGTGCCTTCTCTGAGGAGGGCTCCGGCTAGGGAACACCAGAGTGGGAGCGAGGCCCTCACATCCTGCCTCTACTTTCCAATGGTGTCCAGGACTAGAGAGGCTCTGCAAAACTGACCCTTTCTTTCTTCATGTGCTATAATGACCACATGCCTGGAGGATATGGTATCTGGTCCTAGGGCCAGGCTCAAACAAGTCTGGCCATCTTCCTAGAGTGGGAAAGGAGTTGAACATTCAGTTAAGGATCCTAGGCCAACCTGAACTGTCCAAATGACCACCTAAAAAAAAAAACTTCTGGATATCACAGAGTGGAAAAACATCAGCTATATCTATTGACATTTGCTACCTTCCAAGTATTTGACATTACAATTTTAACACTTATAAATGTATGCGATGGGAACCGTTAACAGCATTTTGTAAACGAAGAAATCTAGCCATAAAGGTTGGTTGGTTAACTTGCCAAGGACATTCAGTTATTGAGCAACGGAGCTGGGATATGAACTGGGCATGCCATGCAAACCACCATACTACACAGCCCCAGTGGAGGAACGACTATACCAAATGACAAGGGCAAATGCGGTCCCTCAACGGCAATAAAGAAAGTGTAGGTCATCCAAACTGAAGCCAACATGGCACGTTGGGGCTAGGGAGCACGGAGTTGGAAACCCACAGATGGAAGATATAGCTCTATACTGGCAACAAACCAGGAGTGGATGTCCCCGGGACCTTAGACTTCGGAACAGGGGCGGGGGTGAATGAGGATGGAGGGTAAAGCGCGATTCCCGACAGTTTCAGAGCAGCTGGGATGAGACCTTGCCAGTCTTTCGGAGTGATTTCACTTTCTTCAAGGAGGGCAGCCTCCGGGCTGCGAAAGCCAGCTGGGATTGCAGGCTTCTTAGAAAAGCTGGGTTCGGCGCCACACCCAGGTCTATCTGAAGGCCTACTTCCCGGGACCAGGTCATTCATTCATCCTCGAACACATCCAGCCACCGCTCTCGCGGGTTCTCACTTCAAGGCCCAGCAGGAAGCTGGACGTTGTGAGAGCTTCCAAAAGGAGGGTAAATTCACTCCTGGCCTCTAAAGAGCCCAGGGGTCGGGTAGGTAGCGCTTCCCTATCTCCTGGAACTGTGCCAAAGTGACACGTGTACATCGCAATAAGAACACTGGAGCCGACCGCAGCCTCCCCGGAGACCTAGTTTTTAAAGATCGGGAAACTGAGGCTTGGGAGAAGGGCCTGCCCGCGAGGGGCCGGCGTCAGGAGTATAGGTGGGCTCCCGGGACTCGTGGGGTCGTACTGACCAGCTCCTTGACGGGGACCTCATTCAGGTCGCTGAGGCTCAGGTCCAGCTCATTGCCGTCCAGCTTGTCGCGGAGGTTCCCGCCCTTGCTACCGGCCTTGGTCATGATGACGCCGGCTAAGCGGGTCCCTGCTCCCGGGTTCCGACGGGCAGGAGAGAGGGCTGAGCAGCCGCTCGTGGGCTCGGCGGATTCGCCCCCAACGGACCACGACTGCGCCTTAAGCCGCCGCCGCCGCTGCGAGGCCTCCGCCGCCCGTCCGCTCGCCCGCCGCACTCCCAGCCCAGGGCCCTGCTCCCACCGGTGCCGCCGCGACGACGACCACTTCCGTGTCCACGTCACCTTCCGCGACCACTGAGAAGGGCTGGGCCAGAGCGACCCTAGCGTGTGCCGGCGCGCCCTCTGCCGCCCAGGCTGCTGTACTGCAGCTGCAGGGCGCCGCCTCCGCCCGGAGGAGTTGAGTTGCTAGACGTGGCAGTCCAGCCAGGGGCGGCTGAAGCAGAAAGCAGAGAGTGGATGTTACGGGAGCTGGGTTTGCATCCAAATTTATGAGCTCCTCATGAGATCATCCCTTTCCTCTGGATTAGGAGCCAAATCTGAGTGTGTCCTCCAAAATTTCTAGTAGTCTACTAAATCTGGTTTCTATAAACTTCCTCTTCTCACAGCTTCAGCCTTTAGCCCCATCTCAGTTCAGTCCCTCCGACCCATGTAGTAGAAGGAGAGAACCGACTCTCTGGAGCTGTCTCCTGACCTCCATCCGTATGCCATGGCATGCACACGTGTATGTACACACCCATAATAAATAAATATATAATTAAAAACCAAAAAGCAAGCTCCTGTTGGATTTACCATGTGTGTGGCGTCTGTGCATGCAATGCATGCTCACACGTGTGGAGCTTACATGCTCACGTGTGCATGTGTGGAGGCCCAAGGTTGACATTGGTTGTTTTCTTGATCGCTCACCCGTTATACCGAAGGAGGGTCTCTCACAGAACTCAGAGTTCTCGGGACAGCTAGTCTGGCTAGGCAGCTTGCTCCAGGGGTTTCCTGGCTCCACTTCCCACATTCTGGGATTAGAAGCTGGAAGCGTACCCACCTGATTTTATGTTGGTTTCTGGGGGGATCCAAGCTTTGGTCTTCATGCCTGCGTGGCGAATGCCTTCTGCTGACTCATCTCCCGAGCCCAGTTTGCTCATCTTGAACTTG
>CABHPP010121551.1:37249-53279 GCA_902168425.1 Peromyscus attwateri
ATGTAGGTGTGCTTGGTTGTAGTTGTGGTTTGTGGGTGTGGGGGTGGGGGAGGGGGATGGGATGAAATCAGGAAAGGCTCCTCGGAGGAGGTGGCAGAGAGGTGTATGAGTTGGGTTTTGAGAACTGTGCCTGATTGAAACCTTCAGAGAATCAACCCAGGGAATCAGGTAGCAGAGACAGACAGACAGCAGGTGTTCGCTTCAAAAAAGGTTGTTTTTAATCCCTTAAGACTGGAAACAGGCAGTGTGGGAGACAGTAAGCCTATCATGTCTTGGCAGCATTTCCCTTGGGAACAAAAGACTGGCCCTGTGCTGAACTCCCTGCCCCAAACCAAATGTCATCTTGTACACCCCTGTGTGTTCCAGGTTGTTTGGGAAAACACAAGAACACAAGTCCCAGCAGCCCTTGAGAAAGCTGTTGTATAGCAGTTTCCAAATTAAAACCTTCCACTTCACAGGAAATCATGTTAAGACACAGAATGTTCTAAGGAGAGGTAGAACATCCCATCCTTCAGAGAAGCCCTTTATGTTCAAAAAGTAAACAACTCCATAGCTTCAGGAGGTCTCTGACACTGACCAGATTCAGTAGGTCCCTCCCTCCCCAAGGGTATAGAAGCAGGAGCCGTGGCGGGAGATGTTCTCAGACAAGCTCAGCTGCCTCGCAGCAGAGACCA
This sequence comes from Peromyscus attwateri, assembly GCA_902168425.1. Taxonomy (NCBI): domain Eukaryota; kingdom Metazoa; phylum Chordata; class Mammalia; order Rodentia; family Cricetidae; genus Peromyscus; species Peromyscus attwateri. The sequence goes on from CABHPP010121551.1 coordinate 37,924, forward strand.
GCTGAACAGCCTGGAAGAGCAGAGACCAGGCCAGCAGCTGGACAGCAGCTCAGACCAGTTGAACCACCTGGAATGAACTCTCCTCCTACCTGTTGAGCTACCTGCAGGCTGTGCAGTGTGCTCCGGGTTTTCAGCTTCTGTGAGCTGTCACCCCTAGCAGGGAGGGCTCTTGGGATGCAGCTGTCCTTTGACTCATTTCTGCTTCTTTAACCAACCCTTCACCTGTGATTCCATAAGTAACACCAATAGAACTCATGGCTCACCAAGTTGGACTTTGGTAGCATCTGTATTTTGGTCTGTCATTGGTTGCCTATCTGGAGCAAAGAGATGTTTGTTCGTGGCTCCCCAGGAATAGTGTGACACCTTAGCAGTCAAAGATCAGGGTGGGCTAGGACACAGACTGTTGTAGGATATTGTTTCAAGGTGTGTTACTTTTGTTTAAGTTGCATTTGTTTAACTCTGTGAAGCTGTGTTACTGTGCCTGCCTAAAACACCTGATTAGTCTAATAAAGAACTGAACGGCCAATAGCAAGGCAGGAGAAAGGATAGGCGGGGCTGGAAGGCAGACAAAATATATAAAAGAAATCTGAAAGGAGAGGAGTAGCCAGAGAAGGAGGAGGGCTCCAGGGGCCAGCCACCCAGCTACACAGAAAGCCATGAAGTAAGAATAAGATTTACAGAAGTAAGAGAATGGGAAGGGCCGGGCGGTGGTGGTGCACGCCTTTCATCCCAGCACTCGGGAGGCAGAGGCAGGCGGATCTCTATGAGTTTGAGGCCAGCCTGGACTACAGAGTGAGTTCCAGGAAAAGTGCAAAGCTACACAGAGAAACCCTGTCTCGAAAAACCAAAGAGAGAGAGAGAGAGAGAGAGAGAGAGAGAGAGAGAGAGAGAGAGAATGGAATGGGAAGTAAGTAAGTCCAGAGGCAAAAGGTAGATGAGATAATTTAAGGTAAGGAAAGCTGCCAAGAAACAAGCCAAGCTAAGGCCAGACATTTATAAATAACAATAAGCCTCCATGTATGATTTATTTGGGAGCTGGGGGGCAGACCCCCCAAAAGAGCAAAAACAAATAGCAATAACAGATGTGTCCCCCGAACCCTGGGACTTGAAGCCAGTACTACACTAAGCTTTAAGATCACCTTGATATGTCAGTGCACTTCCCCAGGTTTCTGTTTATTCTGTAAATTGGCTACAATAAGAATTTGAATGTTTTTCAAGAGTCATTCATCAGTGTGTATCAAATTTGAATGGCTTTAGATTATATTATTAGACTTATTTTTAAAGTTACTGTGTGAGTTGCTGGTTTGAATTTCATAAAGACTAATCATTAAGAGGAACTGGAGAGATGGCTCAGTGGTTAAGAGCATTGACTGCTTTTGCCAAGGACCTGGGTTCAATTCCCAGCACCTACATGGCAGCTCAGAACTGTCAATAACTCCAATTCCAAGGATCCAATACCATCACAGAAACATACATGCAGGCAAAACACCAACGCACATACAAATAAATTAATTGATATTTAAAAAAACATGTAAAGGAAGCTGGGTATGGGGACAGTTGGCAGGCAGATATATAGTGAGCTCAAAACCAATCTGGGTTACATGAGACTCTGTCTCAAAATTAAAAAAAAAAACAAAACAAAACAAAACAAAAAAACCCTACATAGCTAGACCCTGTTTCAAAAAAACCAAAATTATAGTAATAAAATTAATTAAAGATCTTGAGATACAGACAATATCTTTAATTACATGGAGGACCGCTACACATAAAGTGTCTCTCTAAGAAAGGCCAAGGGAAACTAGATGTGGAAAATCGAAATGGAAAAAGCAGCCGTTAGAGTGATGTGACCACACACCAAAGGGGATTTGGGCCCTCACACACTGATGACTCAAGGAACTGGCTCAGCATGGAGCATCTCACAGCCATGCCCAACCTTTGACCTTGTGTTGTGATACACAAATGTCTCAGCTATCTTGGGATGCATATGGCTCATGGGCCAAATGTTGGGCACATTTCTAAGAAACCAGTGCATTGCAAACACCTTGACGTTAGTCCCATTAAACTCACTTTAAACTCTGGTCTCCAGAACACACATCCTCCCCCCCCCCCCCGCCCCCACTCATTTATTTATGTATTTAAGTATTTATTTATTGTATGTGTGCTCATGTGTGTGTATGTGTGTGTGTGTCTGTTGAGGTAGGGTCTTGTAGGCGGACTTTTCTGTCCCACCAGCCAGTTTATAAATAACCACATAGAGACTTATTAATTATAAATGCTCAGCTGATTGTTAGGCTTGTCTCCAGCCAGCTCTTACAATTTAATTTTAACCCATTTCTGTTCATCTATATGCTGTCCTAAGACTCATTTACCTCATATATGAACTTTGGCTTGAGACTCTTCAGACTCTGCCCTTCTTCTTCCCAGCATTCTCTCTGCCCTGAAAATCTAACCTAGCTATTGGCCAATCAGCTTCTTTTTTTTTTTTTTTTGGTTTTTCGAGACAGGGTTGTCCTGGAACTCACTTTTTAGACCTGACTGGCCTCGAACTCACTGAGATCCACTTGCATCTGCCTCCCAAGTGCTGGGATTAAGGATATGCACCACCACTGCCTGGCCAATCAGCTTTTTATTAACAGCGAGAGCAACATATCCTCACAGTGTGCCGAAAGATTATTCTACAGCAGGGTCTTGCTATTAGCTCAGGGTCCTCTAACTTGTTATGTAGTCCATCTGGTCTCAAACCTCATACTCACAATCTTCCTGCCTCAGACAGCCCAGTTCTGTAATTAATGGTGTATGCACCACCCCCAGTTTAAGGCATTAAATGTGTGTAATTTGTTACAGTAGCAACAGGGGATAAGCATACTGCTTATTCCTCAGAATTCAGCTCAGAACTTCTGCAACCTGCCCAGGTAGGTCACTAATCCCTGTTCACTTTCACTCAGCACACACCACACCACAGCACACAGCCCTAGGGTTTGAGCCTCCTGCTAACATCAACGTCAAGCTCCTTAAAAGTAAACACCCTGTCTCCTTCTTATCTCCACATCCAGGACCCAGAAACTTGCCCAGAACCATGAATCTTCTGTGGAATGATGGATGAGCCAATGGAAGATGGATTCGTTCGTCAGTTTTTACTCAAGACCTCACAGTTGACCTTAGCTCTTGACTTTGACCCAAGGAAAGATAAAAATTACATCATTCAAACAAAGAGGTTTGTTTTTTCTCTTTACAAAATCAAGGCTTTCACAACATGTGGCCCATGTGGGAACTGAGTTTTTCAAGTTGGGGCTATAGAGAAAAAGAAAACAGTGATCTCTTTTAAGCCCATAGGTGTGGGTCTGCTGTCTCCAGTGAGCTGTGATCAAATTAATTTTACTCCAGGCAGCAAGACAGATCAAGTTCCTTATTTTCACTTTCTCTTTGAAAACGAGAAACATCTGTTTTTAGAATGCTTATCTGGCTTTCTGTTGTTGTTAGTGGCTTATGGGACTTTTTGGTCTTGGTGACTGGGTGGACCTATTTGGCCTGATTAACAGAATAAAAGCATTGCATTCTAAGTCTTCTGAATCTCTTTGGAGGTTGAAACACTCCCTCCTGCAGCTTCCTCTCACCTCCTTCCCTCTGCTGGGGATAGAAGTCAAGGTTTTACACATGCTAGGCCGGTGCACACATGCTAGGCAAGTGGGTTATTATGAGCAACAACACTTCTGTTCTCAGGGTGTTTTTTGTTGTTGTTGATTTTTGTTTTTGTTTGTTTGTTTGACAAGAGCTTGGTTTGTAGTCCAGGCTAGCCTCAAACTCTTTATTGTCTGCCTCAGCCCCCTTAATCCTGGGATTATAGGCCTGCATCAACAGGATGGTTCTCTGTGTTTTTCTGTGGCCACCTGATCAAACATCAGTCCATGTTACAGATTGCTGGCATTAAGGAGAAAGCTTCCCTCAGGCCTGTTAATAAAAACTTTTTATTAGGTTACAATTAAGGTGGAGATTTGTAGCTCAGTAGTAGGGCACTTGCCAAGTGAGTGTATGGCCCTGAATTCTATTTGCAGTGCGCGCGTGCGCGTACACACACACACACACACACACACACACACACACACACACACACACCCTGTTTACTGTTAGAAAACAAAAAAGTTATTACATTGTGTGTGTACTCAAGCCACGGGGCATGTGTGGAGGGGAGAGGACAGTTTACAAAAGTTGATTCTCTCCTTCTGCCGTGAGGATTTCAAGGATCTAACTCAGGCCATCAGCCCTACCCCTACCTCCCCCGCCTTTTATTAGGGGGAATTTCGAGACAGGGTTTCTCTGTGTAGCCCTGGCTGTACTGGAACTCACTCTAGACCACACTGGCCTTGAGCTCAGAGATTCATTTGCCTCTGCCTTCCCAGTGCTGGGATTAAAGATGTGCGCCACCATCCTGCCCCACTTCCCCCTCGTATTTTTAGAATGCTGGGGACTAAACCAAAGGCATCCAGCCTACTAGGCCAGTGCTCTACCCCTGAGCTATATAGCTCTTGCCCTCATTTTTAAGCTATGGTCTCCCTCCTATTCTGGTCGCTCTTGAACTTGTTCTGTAGCCCAGGTGGGCCTTGAACTCATGATCCTCCCTATCCTTGCAGAAAGATTAAGGGTTCAAGGTTATCAACTACACTTCAAGTTTGAGGCTAGCCTGGGCTACAAGAGACTCTTGTTTCCTGCAAAAATAAACTTAAAAAGCTGATCTGTGTTATATTGTGGCAGCCTTGTCAAACATCAGTCCCTGGCTTTTGAGGTAAGGCTTTATACTGTTCTGAATTATTCCATGTTGTATAAACCAGTAGTTTTTCAGGCTGTGCCTTGCCCTGAGAAATTTCATTTTACGGCAGCATCTGACTCCATTTTGAAGATGTCCACTCTTCCCCCGAGTGTACACTAAATGAGACCATCTGTCTGGTATCACTCACGAGGTGTAGATGGATAAATGACATTCCTAGAGATAGAAAGAGTGCCACCCTATAAATTTATTGGGGGTAAATTGTGATGGTGGGGACATAAAAACATATTAAAATCATATCAAGAGGGTCTGGAGAGATGTCTCAGTGCACTGATTGCTAAAAGCACTGATTGCTCTTTCTGAGGACCCAGGTTTGATTCCCTGTACCCACAAGGTGGCTCACAGTCATCTGTAACTCCAGTTCCAAGGGGTCTGATGCTCTCTTCTGACCTCCTTGGGCAAAATGTGAAATACATATGAAAATACAAAATGCACACAAAAAATTGATGACCAGAGAACCCCTCACTATCCCGGGGGCTTCAACTCTGCTCAGTCCCCACTGTTGAGGCAGCCTACTCTACTTCCTTCTGCCAATCTTCCTGTTCTCCTGTGTTAACCTGCATCCATCCATCTATCTGGACCAGGTCTTACCCTGTACACCTAAGCCTTCATGGTCCCACCCCTCCTTTCTGAAGCTGGACTCAGTTCTGTAGCTCTACTCAGATCTATGGCCCAGCAGCAACCTGATTCTCACCTCCACCAGCATCCCCAGCTGCCCCTCTGCCTGGGCTCATTATCTTGTCAAAATAGAGAGTCTCCTTGTGTTCCAATCAGCTTCCAAGCTTTGGCTTCTCAAGATCTTTGAAAGTCTTTGAGTTTTGCTACAACCTCTTTTTTTTCTTTTTTTCTTTTTTCTTTTTCTTTTTTCTTTTCTTTTTTTTTTTAAAGATTTATTTATTTATTATGTATACAGTATTCTGCCTGCATGTGTCCCTGCAGGCCAGAAGAGGGAGCCAGATCTCATTACAGATGGTTGTGAGCCACCATATGGGTGCTGGGAATTGAACTCAGGACCTCTGGAAGAACAGTCAGTGTTCTTAACCTCTGAGCCATCTCTCCAGCCCCTTTTTTTCTTTTTTCTTTTTCTTTTTTTTTTGTTTTTTTTTTTTTTTGTTTGTTTGTTTTTGTTTTTTCAAGACAGTGTTTCTCTGTGTAGTTTTGGTGCCTGTCCTGGATCTCGTTCTGTAGACCAGGCTGGCCTCAAACTCACAGAGATCTGCCTGGCTCTGCCTCCCCAGTGCTGGGATCAAAGTCGTGCGCACTGCCGCCCGGTCTTTGCTATGGCCTCTTAAACTCTTTATAGCCATTCTGTCCACAAAATGGCTATATATATATTTCCATTCATTTTACTGTGTGATGTATATTTATGATCTGAAAGTCAATATTAGTAATTAAGATTGAAATGAAGAGATGGGCAATGGTAATGCATGCCTTTAATCCCAGTACTGGGGAGGCAGAGGCAGGTGGATCTTTGAGTTCAAGGTCAGCCTGGTCTATAGAATGAGTTTCAGGACAGCCAAGGACTACATAGTCTTTTTTTGAGTCCCTGTCTCATAAAACAAACAAACAAACAAACAAACAAATAAAAAGATTAAAACAAGGGCTGGAGATATGACAAAAAGGTTTGCCGTGAAAGCACCAAGACCTGAATTCAGATCTCCTGCACACAGGTAAAAAGCCAGGTGCACTAGTGCTTGGGAGACGAGACAGGAAGATCCCTGGAGTTCGTTGGCATTCAGTCTTGCTGAGTCAGAAAGTTCCGGGTTCAGTGTGAGAGCCCGTCAAAGAATAAGGTGGGAGTGGCACAGAGAGACAGCTCAGTGGTTAAGAGCACTTGTTGCTCTTGTAGAGGACCTGAGTTTGGTTTCCAGCACCATCCGTAACTCCTGTTCCAGGAGATCTGACACCCTCTTCTGGCCTCCTTGGGAACCAGGCATGTACATGGTGCACAGATATACATGTAGCCAAACATTCATACACATAAAATAATAAAATAAATTAAAATGATACTTTATAACTTTTTGAAAGATTAAATAGCTTGTCGCGGTTGCTCTTGGTTACACACCAGAAGAAGATGGTAAGACTCTACTGCTGCAGATGTAATATACTTTGGTACAGAACATAGAGAAATCAATCTGGAACTGACCTGAAAACTTCCTCCTTGCTAGCTGGTTTCCATAGTGCTGGACAGTGTTGTGCAAGTTGCTGGGGAGAGAAGTCACCAATGGTATTACCCAGCAGTGACCCTCAAAAACTGTATTATCAACCCACCAGGCAAGATGTGCCCTCTGGTGTAATAGTGACATGCAGATTACCAGGGTAACCAACTGCTTTTGGATTGGAGCTGAGGCTTGCCTCACAGAAGGGAATTCAGACATGATGCTGCAAACCTGGTTAAAAGTCCGTCCCTTTGGTGGTCATGGGTCTTAAAGTCAAACCTACTATTGTTTTGCTAAATAGATAGGTCATCAAACTGCCTTCTAAATATTTCTGTTTATATACATCGGTTAGTGTGGCAGTCAACCTTGGCCAGAGAGGTAGTTTTCTCCAGCAGGTAGCAGGTAATGCAAAGATTCATTCATAACTGGTCAAAGTGCTGAGAATAATTAACTGTTGAGTGTTTAGCCTCAAATGGGACATTCACACTCTCACCCCCAATCCTGAGGGTCAGGAGACACCGTGGAATGGAAAGCTATAAAAGCCAGAGCGTGCGGAGGAGTGCTGTGGAATGCTGTTTTCTGGCCATGTTATAGACTTTGCACTCACAAACCCGCTGTGGTTACCTGCATAAAACCTGGATGAGATAAGTCAACATTCCCGCAGGCTGCGCAAGTCGGGCTCAGTGGATTACAAAAAAGAAAAAAGCAAAGGGGAGGATGTGAAGGTAGGAAGAGGGTACAATGGGGGATGCTGGGGGGGGGGGAGCAGGAGGGAGAAATCAGGGTGGAGAGGATCAAGACACACTGTGTACATGCACGAAATTATCAAAGAATAAAGAAGATATATTTTGAAGAAAGAAAAAGGTGGAGAGAAAAGAATGTGCCTGACATTGACCTTTGGCTCCCACACTCCTATGTGCACACACGTGTACATATGTGAACACACACACACACACACACACACACCACACAAACACAAAAGAACTGGAATAGAAGAACATGTGTTTTCTTCAGCCTGCCAAAGAGAGAAAGAGAGAGAGACTTGGCAAATTGCTGCCAATGAAACCAGTTCACCTTGTGAGTTTATTGTTTTTGTTTTTGTTTTTTTTTAATAAACTGTGATTAAATCCATTCTGGTTGTAAAAAGACACAAACGTGTTTATCTATTTTCTGACATAGCACATAAATAGCAGGGTGTGCTTACATCTGCAATCCTAGCACCCCGGAGGGTGAGGTAAGCATGGAATTTGAGGCTAGCTTGGGCTACACAGTGAGTCAGGCCAATAAGGGCTTCACAGGGCTCAAAAAACAAACAAACAAAACAAAAAACAAACAAACAAACAAAAAACAACAAGTGCTAGAACAATGGCTCAGTGGTTAAGAGCACTGGCTGCTCTTCCAGAGGACCTGGGTTTGATTCCCAGCACCTGAATGGTGCCTCTCAACCATCTGTAACTCCAGTTCCAGGGGCTCTGCCCTCTTTCGGCTTCCTCCGCACTGAGCACTCATGTGGTACCCAGATAATGTGTGCAGGCAAAATACCAACACACATAAAATAAGATAAAAACAAAAATGCCCCCAATCAAACCAAACCAAACTTTTTCATCTTTCCAATCAGCAGCCTTATAACAACATCCCACCCAACCCCACCCCTCACAAATAACAAGTATTATCTACTTGTTTTTGTTCTGGGCTGGCTGGCTGACTGACTGTGGAGAGTTGGGGACGGCAGCTTAGTGAGTTTTATTGCAGTTGTGGGTGGTTTTTTATTTATTTTTGAAACAGGCCTTCTATAGTCCAGGGTACCCTCCAACATTATGTAGCCAAGGGTGACCTTGAACTGATTCTCTTCCCTTCATCTCCCAAGTGCGGGGTTTATAGGCATGTCCAACATCATGGAGAGTCAAAATATTGCTGGTTTAGAGCTGAGCTATCTTTTGTTCTCCTAATAAGCATTTGTGGCTAGGCATGATGGCTTTAGAGCTGTGCTATCTTTTGTTCTTCTAATGAGCATTTGTGGCTGGGCATGATGGCAACCACCTTTAATCTCAGCACTTGGGACCCAGAGGCAGGTAAATCTCTGTGAGTTCGAGATTTGCACAGTAAGTTCTGGGGCAGTCAACGCTACATAGTGAGACCCTGTCTAAGAAACAACCAAACCAAACCAAAAAAAAAAAAACAAAAAAACAACCAAGCACCAAAAACAAACAAAAACACAAACCATGTTGTCGTCTACCTCTGTGTCTGACCTAACATCCTTTCAACTATCCAGAAAAATCTTTGGAATGTATTACAGACCACTACTTTCATCAATCCAGAAGTTAGGAATGTTACCAGAGAATTTCTGAGCCCATAGCAGAGTTTCCTCCACTGTGCTGTAACCCGCTCACCTGCTGCTTCCACATGTGTGTGGCAATGCCTTAATTTATGATTTTCTTTTCTTCAGGGTCCTCACTGTGCTGGAACCCACCATTCTGCTGTCCCCGCCAATGTCCGTGGCAAACACCTTGACTTAGGACCTTTTTCTGTTCTGTAACATGTTATTCTGGTTTGTCTTTGAGATCATATTATGTAGCTTGATATGTAGCCCAGGCTGGCCTTGAACTCACAGAGATCCACCTGCCTCTGCCTCAAAAGGCATGCACCACCACCGTCAGCAAAACGCTGTTCCAAGCAACCTGAATCCATGTTCCCAGACCACGGTTATTCATATTTGGCCCAGAAGAAACTCCCTTTTACTCCCCTTGAGGTGAAAGTGAAGCTTTTACATAAACGGGTTCTAAGGCTTTACAGTTCCAGGTTCTTTTTAAAAACAGGGCTTAATTCACTCTATTTTTTTTCCTCATATAAAAATCTTGTGTGGGCCAGGTGGTGGTGGCGCACGTCTTTAATCGCAGCACCCAGGAGGCAGAGGCAGGCGGGTCTCTGTGAATTTGAGGCCAGTCTAGTCGAAAGGAGCCAGTTCCAGGACAGCCAGGGCCACATAGAGAAACTCTGTCTCAAAAAAAAATTTTTTTTTAATTTTTTTAATCCTATGTGATAATCACAGCTGGAGCTTGGGTTCTCTGCAAAAAGACTCTGGTGTGGGTTTAAATGATTAGTAGCTGTTAAATAAAGGGTAAATCATGCTTCGATCCACAGACCCAAAGAGGCGAAGTAACAAGGATGGATCTCCCTGGGAAGGGGAAATAGGGATGGGAGGGATCGGGTGGAGGAGGAAGGACAGAGGGAGAGGCGGCTGGAATTGGGGGGCATTTAAGGGATGATGTGGAAACCTAGTGCAGTAGAAACTTTCTGGAACCTCTGAGAGTGACCCTAGCAAGGACTTCCTAGTAGTGAAGGATACACGGAGCCTGAACTGGCCATCTTCTGTAACCAGGCAAAGCTTCCAGTGGTGGGACTGGGACACCATCTCAGCCACAGAACCTTTGCTCTATAACCTGTCCTGCCTGCAAGATGTGCTGGGACAATGGTGGTTCAGAGCTTATGGGAGTGGCCGGAAGCTGGATGGCCCAGAGACCTAGGGTAAAACAAAAACAAAAAACAAACAAACAAAAGGCAATGAAATGATTCCTAACAATATTCTGCTTACTCATAGATCGGTGCCTAGCCCAATTATCATTAGAGAGGCTTCCTCCAGCAGCTGATGGGAGCAAATGCAGAGGCCCACAGCCCAACATTAGGAAGAACTTGGGAAACTCCACGGAAGAGGGGGAGAAAGAATGGTAGGAGCCAGAGGGGTCAGGAACACTAGGAGAACACAGCCCATAGAATCAGCTAAGCAGGGCCCTGCTCACAGAGACTGAAGCAGCAGTCATGGAGCTTGCATGGGTCTGCACTGAGTCCTCTGCATATATGTTGTGGTTGTTTAGCTGGGGTTTTCTGAGCTCCTAACAGTGGGAGCAGGGGTGTCTCTGACTCTTTTGCCTGCTCTTGGGAGCCTTTTCCTCCTACTGGGTGACTTGTTCAGCCTTGATAAGAGGGTTTGTGCCTAAGTCTTATTGCAACTTGTTAAGCTGTGTTTAGTTGATATTCCTGGGAGGCCTGAGCTTTTCTGAAAGGAGATAGAAGAGAGGTGGATCTGGGGGATAGGGGAGGGAGGGGAGGCTGGAGTTGGGATGTATTGAATGAGAGAAAAAAAAAATCCCATGTGGGCCAGGCGGTGGTGGTGAATACCTTTAATTCCAGCACTTGGGAGGCAGAGGCAGGGAGATCTCTGTGAGTTTGAGGACAGCCTGGTCTACATAGCAAGTTCCAGGACAGCCAGAGCTACACAGAGAAACCTTGTCTTGAAAAACCAACCAACAAACAAACAAGTAAATAAATAAATATCCTACATGGTGGCCACAGCTGGAGCCTGGGTCCTCTACACTCTGGTGTGGATTTCCACACCATGGTTGGTGAGTTCTGGATATGGAGACTTGGTGAACAGGGTCTCTTTCTAGAGGTCAGGGGGTCAGATAGCTGTCAATCTTGGAGATGGCATCCAAGGTGGTCTTGGTGAAGGTGCCCAAGGTGATGTGTAGCAGTTATCGATACCAGCCAGCAGCAGCTTCCTGGTTGGGCACAGGGGCAAAGACAACACCAGTGCCTCAGTTCAGGGAGCAGGGATGAGGCACACCAACACAGAGCCACAGTGCTACCCACCTCCCAAATAAATACACAGGGACTTATTCTTACTTATGAATGCCCGGCCTTAGCTTGGCTTGTTTCTAGCCAGCTTTTCTAATTTAAATTATCCTGTTTCTCTTTAACCATGTTTTGTCTCTGGGCTTTTTACCTTCCATTATTCTATATATCTTCCTTTCCTTTTTATTCCATGGCTGACTGGTTGTCTGGGTGGATGGCCTCTGGCATCCTCGTCTCCTTCTCCTTTTCTTGCTCCTCCATCTTCTCTTGAGCCTAGATTTCTCTTCCTATTCATTCTCTCTGCCTGGCAGCCCCACCTATCCCTCTCCTGCCTAGCTATTGGTTGCTCAGCTCTTTATTAGATCAATCAGGTGTTTTAGGCAGGCAATATAACACAACTTTACAGAGTTAAACAAACGCAAAATAAAAGAATGCAACACATCTTTGCATCATTAAACAAATATTCCACAGCATAAATGAATGTAACACATCTTAAACTAATATTCCACAGCCTGTCACCTTTGCAAGGGACAGCATGGAGCTTGCCAATCTCCTTGTCCCAGTTACCTCTCTACAATGGAAAGCTTGGCAAGATAATGGGCCTTTGATGGCAGTGGCTAACTCTTTGGAGCACTTAATACCCAGAACAACATGACTGTTGTAGTCCACGATGGTGTCAAAAGCCTTGCGCCTGGTCTGGGGACAATCCAAGTCTGTTTCTGCAGTGGTATGATCTTTAGAGGCTCATTCTTAAGGGAGGAAACCGGGAAAAATTCCATAACCTCAGACTCCTTGATGGGCAGAAAGAACAGGTGGATTTCCTCCTGGGATTTGATCTTCATGTCCTTAACCAGGCAACCCCGGTTGGTGATGGGGGTCCACTCCTCGTCTTTGGCTTTTCATACAGTATTCTCCTTTTATATCTGCCTTATTTCTGCTAGCATTTCTTCAGGGTTCTTCTGCACTTTAGAATGTGTCAGAATGTCCTTTCTTTTCTTTTTTTTTTTTTTTTCTTCTTCTTTTTTTTTGAGACAGCATCTCTCTACAGAGTCCTGGCTGTCCTGGAACTCACTCTGTAGACCACGCTGGCTTCAAACTTACAGAGATCCACCTGACTATGCCTCCCGAGTGTCAGGATTAAATGCGTAAGCCATTATGCCCAGCCTGTCCTTTCGTTTTGAGACTGAACAATATTGCATACGACTAAGTAGCATATAAATAATAAAATAGCATATGACTATTTCACATTTTGGAAGCTCCTGCCTTTGCTATTGTGAATAATTCTGTGAGGAACCTTAGTGTTAGGATTATATGTATGAGCCACTATTCTTAGCTTCATTTGAACTACTTTCTTTTTTTAAATTTATTTGTGTGTGTGTGTGTGTGCGCGTGTTTTGTGTGTGAGTATGGGCATTTGCACTCATGTGGCAGTCAGAAGATAACTTTCAGAGTTGGTCCTCACTTCCCACTTTGTTGAGGTAAGGTCTTGTTCTGGCATTACCAGCAGTACTCCAGGCTAGCTGGCTGAGCTTCAGGGAGAGTCCCCCGCCTCCACCTCCTGTCTTGACATAGCTGTGGTCACTGGTGTGTGTCACTGCATCTTACTCTGTCTAACTCAAGCGGTCAGGCTTGCACTGGACGTGCTTTTCATCTGCAGAACTATCTTTTTGACCTCATTAGAAATTTTATTTGAGGCAGGGTCTTTACTATGTAGCCCTAGCTGGCCTGAACCTTGCTATATAGACCAGGCTGGCCTCAAACTCACAGAGATCCCCCTGCCTCTGCCTTTCCAGTGCTGGGATTAAAGGCGTGCGCCACCAAGCCCAGCCCATTTGAACTATTTTTTTTTCTTTAGAGCTGAGGATCGAACCCAGGGCCTTGCGCTTGCTAGGCAAGCGCTCTACCACTGAGCTAAATTCCCAACCATCTCAGTTTTGCCTTCTCTGTTTACTTCTAAGCATTTAAAATTTTTTATTCTATTTCTTAGTGGGGTTTTTTGTTACATATGGATTTGTTCCTAGGGAAGTATAAATGCCTGCCCTCTCCTTTTAAAGTTCCAATGACAAATTCAAGAAGAAATCCTCCAAAGCTTGCCCTGGAGTGTTGATAAGTTTTTTGAGCTATCTTACAGGCATGAGTGAAGCATTGCTTTTGGAAGCATGAGTGACCTCCAGAGTCACCAGCCTAGAAAGTCTCCACTCAGCTTGGACAGAGTTCCCACCAGTTAGCCTCCGTCCTCCCCATCTATACTGTCTAGCACCTCAGGCGCAGGCCTGCATTTGGGACAAAATTCCATACAAGTGGTAGGGAGGAGTGGCTGGAATCTAAGGGAGGACCTTACGACCCTCTAGTCTTCTGTAAGCAGATACTGCCTATCTGATGAAGATGGTGCCTATTTACTCAGAGGGCTGTGCCCTCCTGTAACACCTGCTAATAATAGCTTCACTTAAAAAAAAAAAAAGAAAAAAACCAACCAAACAAAAAACAGAACATATTCCTTCCCTTTATGCGCCATCATCCACATATAGGATCTCTCAACACATTTATTTATTCATTATTTATTTAGAGACAGGGTCTCATTGTGTAGCCCTGGCTAGCTTGAGACTCACTATGTAGACCAGTTTGGCCTGGATCTCACAGAGATCTGTCTGCCTCTGCTTCTTGATGGTGAGATTAAAGATATGTGCCACCACACCCAGCTTTATGTACTCCGGATTCGCAAAGAACTGGAAGCAGATTCTGCCTGTGTGTGTAGCTGACCTTAGTTTATTATATTTTACTTTTTGTTATTGTTATTGCTGTTGTTTTTTTTAATGATCATTATTGTTGCTGTATGTGTGTATGTATGATGCTGAGGAACAAACATGGGGCTTTCAACAAGACAAATACTTCATTATATTTACTTTTTGTCTTTTTCAAGACATGGTTTTTCTGTGTAGACCATGCTGGTCTTGAACTCATAGATCCGCCGGTCCATGGAGTGCTGGAACTAAAGGTGTGCATCACAATGCCCACATTACTTTTCATTTGAGACAGGATCTTTCTAAATTGCCTAGACAGGACTTGACCTTTTATCTTCCTGCCTCAGTCTCCCTAGAGTAGCCCGTATTACATATCTACACCACCAGGCCTGCAGAACACAATCTATAATGTAAGAATATTTGCCTCCACCTCCCTCCTTCTCTCCTTTACCACTTCAACTAGGATAATTTCCAAGGCTGGTAGCATTGTATTCTGTTCTTTGTGCTTAAAATCTTTGGACACAGGAAAGCACGTGGGCAGACCTCTAATCCCAATACTTTGGACTAGGAGGCTGGAGGATCAGGAGTTCAACACCAGCATCAGTTACCTAGTAAGTCTGAAACCAGCCTGGGTTGCATGATAGCTCGGCTCAAAAAAAAAAAAAAAAAGCAACAGTAGCAGCCCAGGACATGGCTCAGCAGATAAAGTGCTTCCAACCAAGCATGGTGACCTGAGTTTAATCCTCTGGACCCACAGAGTGGAAGGAGAGAACCAATTTCAACAAGTTGTCGTCCGATCCCCATTGTGTACATGTACATGCGCAAATCACATCAAATAGGCTGTGGTGGTACATGTCTGTAATCCAAGGAGACAAATAGAGGCATGTTCAAAGTTCAAGTTCATCCTAGGATATATACCAAATGAGGTCAGCCTGAGCTATAGGAGACCCTGACTCAAAAAAAAAAATGCTACTTGATGTTAACATTATTAGCACCCCCCCCCCC